>LUCH01002659.1:61195-84465 GCA_013368495.1 Paragonimus heterotremus
GTTCTCTGTCCACATTTAGTCGAACCGGTTCCATTAAGTTTGCTCACTCTGGACCTTTACCGGCAGGTAAGGTGGAGTCATCCATTGCCTGGGTTTACAGTTCCTATCACTGCTTGCCAAACTGGGTTGCTGATCCACCTTCAAGCCGTAATTCGTATGGAGCCATAGTCATAGTTTTTTCTAGACAGACTGGACAAGGAGATCACAGACACAAGTCGACGAACAATACGATTTTTGAAATATCCTTTGACTTGTAAGGATGAAGACGTGGTACGAATAACAGAACACCACTGAGATACATACCAAAACCGGTGAACTTCATTCTTTTCTCCACAGTGGAGCAGTAAGAATATTGAAAAAATCTACAAAGTGAATTGTAAATATATAGAGCGTGTAGTTTGCACGTAGATGTTTGCTACAAATTAGCTGAATTCGCATATCACCACCAGCTTTGGTGTAGAACATTTCAACAAAAGGCAGATTTTTAATTGCGCCTTCAGTTTTGACCGGGTTCTTCATTACGGAGTTGTTGCACTGGTTATCGATTTGTGATTTTACACCAATGGCAAGAACGGATGATCGAGCCTGTTTTCTTGATTCAGCCCAGCTAGCCAGCAGACTGAAAAATGGGGTTTCACGGAGGCCAGCTGTAGAAAATGATATTGAAACTTCCCTCTCGTTGTTAAAAATTAGGTCTTTTGAACATAAAAGCAAGGTACCTCAAGCTACCGAAGGTCGATGACTGAACAGGTAACTGAAAGGTGTATTAGAAATTTTCATCCTTCACCGGTGCTCATGCACTATAGAAATATACACAAATAAATCATTTTGCACCCGTGTGCTTTCACCTCACGTAACTAATACCACTGTGAAACAAACAGTTATTGCAGTAGATGAATTTTTCATTCATTAAAGAATCTTACCTCATGCCAACAAATAGTTTGAAACTATAATACCACAGACTGAGCCCTTATTTATAATCGTATATTAATCTACGTCCGAAAGGACAGTATATTGGTATACACAATAGCGTCTTTAAAAAAACATGGATCATGTTAACGTCGATATCGACATTAAAGTGACCACTGGATATGGTGGGAATTGATTTCCAGAGTGTTCTGAATGAGTTGAGAGGAATGTTGCGAAGGTGAATCAACAACGTATAGAAAACGGAAACAATGTTTTCACAATCAACTCTGTTATCAGTTGAATTCGACTCAGAAAACCAAGATTGGGAAACGATTGTTTCTTTGGGCCTATATCCTGTCCACCTTCTCACTAATAAGCCTCAGATCCAGGAATAATCTATTCTATTGAGTTAAACCATGGTCAGTCGGCTGAATGAAATAACGGACAAGACTTGCTTTCTGTGTTCGATCGTCTGGCTGGATACAACATAATGAATAACAAAACACTGACAAGAGTGAGTCAGAAAAACGGTCAATTGAGGCTATGAACAGCATGTGTTTGTTATCATTCACGCAAATGTTGTTTCAAATTGTGGGCTCGATTGAGAGTCCGCACGAACATTTTTTGGGGACAGACATCAGGTTTGCACAATGGGATACCGATGGTCTTGGCAACGTCCAAAATTCAGAATCTCACTATTCGCATCGATCCTCTGGTCTGGGATAGACAATCTGAGAGACTGATGAATAGTGAGCGATTTTGATTTTCACATAGAACATCACCCACAGTTGATCGCAGCTGTCGCATTCCCATAAAAAATCCAGTCGGTTCCTTTCCAAAAGAACCATTAGACTCGAGTTGCGCTCTCATTAGAGCTCGTCATTAGTGCATAGGCTTGCCACGGCGGGGACCAACACGATGACCACGCTTTGATGAGGCAACCGTGTTTACCACTGCTCCACTGACCTCACACTAGCCACGACCGATTCATCATATTTTAACGCTCAACCAGTTGCCTGATCGCTTCGAGAGGAGACACAGTGATTGTCATGAGAGTTCACATTTGATAATTTAGTCGTGTTTAATGTGAGGTCAACGTTATAGTAGTCGACACGGTTGCCTCATGAAAGTGTAGTCGCAGTTCTAGTCTCGGCCATGGCAACAGGTTGCACTACTGTCCAACTATTATGCGAGTGAAACTCAACTCTAATGCATTTTTTCGAAAGCGGCAGACCGGAAAATCTGAAAGGCGTCCTTCTCACTGAGAGAATGATTAGATTCGGTCTTGTGCATAACAATCGCTCTGGGAACCGTTTTAATCACACCACTGTCCAACCCCGCAGAATGATGTTCAAGTACTGTATCAGACAATCCACTTGCATTACGACCAGTGTGTGATGCTCGACACGAACTACAAAATGAGTATACACAACAACTGGTTGTAGAACATGGGAATTTGTCTTTCAGTTGTGATGTGGTATCGGGTGTTAAACGGAAATTTACGCACAAGTGAGCGGCTGGGTTGATTGTTTCGATGGACATCATGAGCTCTTTTACGATAACGTTTTCTTTAGAGTCATTCTTGGAAGAGGAGCTGATAAACGCAGGTTTGTTATTTACAGAAAGGGACTTAAGTTTCCACTGTACAGTCCGCATTGCGCTCTAAGTGTAACGCATTGGGTTGTCATTCTGCTAGAGCTCTTCGTGTAGGAAAACAAGACCATATAAGACAACGGTGATAAACAGTTGTTTTCGGTTATTCTTCATCAGATCACTATATTTTCTGTACTATGTTTCCTAAAAAATTATATCAATCGCATGAAGAATGCCAATGGTCCAGCTATTGCCTTGATATGTTGAGTCTGTAAAGCGTATATAATTTCAATGAGATGATGAATGAGTATCGTAAACAATTAGTGATCACCGTTGTGTTCTCGGACTCAGTGGGAATTTCCGCGAGATTACGTGGAGTATAGCTCTGTCTGCAAGGTGTCAGGGATGCAGATCTTCTATGTACTTCCCGTCGCTTTTGAGTTAACGGAACGTAACTCTCAAAGTAAATGTACTGACCACTCAAAGGCTAGTTCCTGTACACTTTTAGTTTAATTAAACCATCTTCTCTTGATATGCCAACATCCAAATATTGTTTCACTGTTGTCGCTTCATACCTTAATTAAGTTACTACTGTTATGGGCTGAGTCATATTTGCCATAATACTGTTCATGGTAGAATCCTCACTGATGACGCAAAATATATCATCAAAGTAGCGTTAATAACAGATGCGGTGTTCACTCAGCTGGTTAGTCTCTAGTTTGTTCATGATACCATCAGCTAACAAGGGATCTGGATGCAAGCCCGTTGCCAGTACATCACAATGTCGATCGATTACATCATTAAAAAAACTAAATGTTATTAGCACATCGCACCAATAATTCTCTCAGTTCATCCTTTCGAGTGCCCACATTTTCATTGTTTTGCTGGGCAGAAATGCATAGTTAGTCAATAGTCGCTTGTAATGATATGTCCGTGAATAGCAAAACGAAATCGAACTTGAACATTCTAGGATTGTATAGGTTTACGTTTTGGATTACATCGGCGAGCTGAAACCTGCCTCAGGAGAACGTTCTGTCGCTCAGTTTTTCGCCAGTTTCCGTTTAACACCTATTACTATTGCGAGATGCAAGCATTTCGTTTATTCTCATCAGTCGAGGTTGCATCTCGCAATGTATGTATTCTTGCCGTCTTAATGAACTGGATTAAGGGAACTCACCGTTTCAAACCCATTGCTATGTCACAACTGAAAGACAAATTCCCGTGTTTTACAACCAGCTGTTGTGTCTACTCATTTTGTGGTTCGTGTCGAGCATCACACATTGGTCGTAATGCAAGTGGATTGTCTGATACAGTAAGTGAACACCATCTTGCGGGGTTGGACAGTGGTGTGATTAAAACGGTTTCCAGAGCGATTGTTGTGCACATGACCGACTAATCATTCTAACAGAGACTGACGTCCGATAAGAAAGATGTTTCTCAGAGTGGCAAGAAGTCGACCAGAAATGATGATAATCCGAATGTTGACCGTTTCCAAGACCATTAGTATCTGATTGCGCAACCCTGATCCCTGCACCCAGGAAGAGTTCGTGCGGTCGCTGAATCTCCCCTTGCTTACAACCAGTCAAGCTCACAATGTAGGACAATCACTGCGTAACTGATGGCAAACAAGCCGTCCATAGGTACTGTTGACCGCTTTTCTGACTCACGTTGATTACTGCCTTCATATATGTTTTGTTGTGCTTAATCTGATGAGCAAACACAGAAAGCAGGTCTTACTCGCTACTTTGTCGTTCTTATGGCATTATTGTTCGCTTTTTTTCCTGCATGTTCAGTTTTTTGCGGACTTGGTGGTAGTTGCCATTACGAGACCATTGGATCACTCGGTTGCAATGAGGATTTTAAACGGATATTCTAGTGCTTGTCTTTGCACTTCGGATGAGATAACACTTTGTGATGAATGTTTTTTTTCAACGTTTTCTGTTTGAATGGTATTTAGCAGGTAGTGTCTGCAGCGGTCAGTGGGGAAAGGCGCGTGCGCATCATTCCGCTGCACAAGTCAGCCTCTAACCGTCTGGCTAAAGCTTACTGATCCTGAGTGCTTGCTTCGTATACGTACGCCATCTGCATGCTTAATGTGCGGTCTGAGAGTTTATTTGAGTATTTAGGGTTACTGTGTGAGAATAAACCCAACCAAACAGTTTGGATAAATATTAACAACAGGTTGGTTAGTATTAACCCATATGTAACATTGATCAATCAAAAAGACAGAGTGAATCTCAGCATAGATATATATGGTTAATTGTAAAAGGTGAACAGCAAGTGATGGATATCAACTGGTTCTTTCAAATCCATATCAGGGCCCGTTTTCACGCAAAGTGATGACAAAAATCACTGGTTAGACAACCGGCCTGTCAGCAGTGTTTTCAGACTATCGCTCGTATTTGTCGTACTTGTGTGATCAGTGAGATTATAGTACGTACCCGGAGTGATATATCTACTGAATGCATTATAAGGGAAAACTGATCCGAATGGTACTCGCTCTTTTTTCCCCGTTGTTTAGCTAACCGCCCGGATATGCTCCAGTTCGACCTCGTGGATTGTGGTTGCGCAGTGCTGTGACAGGTAGGATTTCTAGTCTGCGCGTCCCCGTGCTAAGTGATCATTGAGTATGCTCGTTCTGGAATGTTCAAAAGTCTCGCCTACGTAAATCCGGCCACAGTTCTGGGAGGGAGTAGAGCATATTGCACTCGATAACGTCTGTTGACTCCAATCGATGACCCTTCGTCTGGGACTTCTCTTCAACCTGAAATTACAGAAATCATTGACTTGCTGAGCGCTATTTGATTATTGATGAGTAGTAGGGGATTTTTATTTTCATATAGGTTGAACATCACTCACAGTTAATCGCAGCGTTTGCATTCTTATAGAATTTCTAGTCGGCCCCTTTTTAAAGGAAGCACTAGACTCGAGTTTCGCTTTCATTAGAGCTCGTCTGTAGTGCACATCCTTGCCACGACCGGGACTAGAACGCTCGTCATACTTTCATGAGGCAACAGTGTCGACCACTGCACCACTGACCTCACACCAGCCACGACCGAATTATCTTATGAAAACACTCGATCACAATCGTTCGCGAGTAATGCTCATGTTGTCCGATAGCTTCGAGAGGAGACAGTTCAGTTCATATAGAGACCAAAATCCTCAGCAACTCATCAGCAATCTAAAGATCGCTCGATAAGTTGGTTTCTGCAATTTCAATCTGGCAAGCTGTCCTAGTCGAGGTATCAACGATCAGAGTTAACAGGACTGTTATTGCGTCACCACTCCATGCGATGGGGCAATCAGAGCAAACTTGCAAGCAAAAGTGGTTGAGTGTTCACAAATGATAATTCGGTCGTACCAAATGTGAAGTGAATGGGGCAGTGATAAACACGATTGCCTCATGAAAGCGTGCCCAGCTTGTTGTTCCCTGCCGTGACAAGCCTATGCACTACTGTCGAGCTCTAATGAGAGCGGAATTCTATATAGGGCTTCTTTTCCAAAGGGGCCAACTAGACAGTGCATGAGAATGTGATATCTGCGATCATTTGTGTGTGGTGATCAATGTGAAATTAACCAAATACTCGACTACTCATCAGTGATGTTAATTTCGAAGGCTGTTTGGTGGTATATGGGCGATTTTAATTCCAGGTCAACTCATAATGTTTTCAGTTTCCTCCGAGATTACGACCATGTAAAGAAAGTCGTTGGCTCTGCCTCTCCTATGGTTAGAAACACGCAGCTGAACGCAGTTATTAATTGCCTCGAGTAACCATTTTCACTTGAATAATTACGGGAGTGTTCTCTCCCCTTTTTAAAGTTCAGGCGTTCTGTATTGGACGGTGGCTGGAAGAAATAAAGTTCGTATACAACGATGTTTGTGTGTATTCGGATGGTTGTTACTGAACGACAGTTTACTGTCGGTGATTGCTGGTTTGCGACATACTGTCACCTGCATTGTGCCACCCGATAGTCTCAGTAATAGCGCATCCATGAATGGCGTTGATGAGTTGGTTTCTAATTTCTCGGTACTACCTTATTAATGGCTTCATGCAGACTGTCGATCTCCGCACATGCAATTATATATCTAATCTAACACCAGCGTATTTTAGCCAAAGTACTGGATAGTACGCCTTAAAATCAGTTTTTTCCAAGGTTTGCATAGGTACTTCAGCTAGCCTTCTAGATAGCGGCGATCTTACTGGTGATTCCTGTTGTTGGTGGTGTATTGTTTTCGAATTGTAAGTAGGTCATTGTAAGAAGTTGTGCTAGATCCACACCATTTATAGACACCTTGGTGTGTTCTTGCCACTGCACATTTCCCCGTAGCATATGAGGTAGTGAGTTTAACGCCATTTTCTTTATGATGGAAGTGAACACCAGGCGAAAATCGAACGATACTAGTCGTCTCCCTTATTTTAACTCCAGACCCCCTACTTTTACTTATTTATCATGAACTATTTCTGAGTAGAAGCTAAATTACCTGCAGAAGATTCTTGCTAACTTATAGAGCAGAGCTTGTCTGATTGAAAAAGTCGGTCTCAAAAGTGTGCTGTCCTTGTGCATTTGGAGCAGTCCTTAAAAGCTCGGTGTGGGATTCTCAGAAGGCCTGAGTTTCGTCAGGATGCTGCCACTAACCCTCTGTCGTTTTTTAGTGATCAATAGTTTCTTGTTTGGTTTAGTACTTGAGATTTTGATTGGATCTTAATTCCACTGCAACTTCATGTAGACGGTACGATCTGTCAACAGGTCTTCGCCCTTTGAGGTTTAGTTACCTCTGTTTAGTAACAAAGTATCGTTATTTTTGTCAGTTGGTAAGACAACGGTATTTCTATCGATGATTAACGACTTCAGACAGGACTTCTTTTTAACAATGTGGGCGTTGCTTGGTCACCGTGGATTGGACATACCGGTTACTGCTGTCCCAGTTTGTTTGGGGTTGTCGTCATCAAGCAGATGCCATAGTGAGAAGGCTTCAGATGATGCGACTAAGTTATTGATCGGACTTTAAAATTGAGGCTTTTTAGAAAAACCACTTTAACGTCGTTTTTATTTGTGATCGGAGAGATTATCTAAACGCTCACTTCTGGACTGTGCTGAACTATGTCTGTTGAGACTTCGAGCACAACTTCGTCCGTTTCTTGGAATGATTGTGGCCGCCTTTTGCTGTTGTTTCCTCTCGGAGATAACTGTATTTTTTCGGGGAGAATAATTGTATGAACTAATTTTTCTGGGAGACTCGTCTATTGGATCCTTCCTCATATTTGCATGAAGTAGCGTTATGTAATCCTTCCAGCATTTTCGGATGACTAGCATGTTTATTTGTGTGCTATTTCCGTGAAAGTTGTAGTGAAATCGACGTGCGAGTGGAATAATCATTTACTTTAGAGGCTTTGTGTTACTTTCATTATTTCGTGCCTTGTCCTACTAATAATGCGGAATTACTGCATCACGTCGCATTGTGCACATGTATCTGACTTGATAAAAAGTAGATACAACATATTTTTAAATAAAGCCTAATACGTGCATGTGTTGGTTTTTCTTTCATCTTCGATTATTGGTCGTCTGTTAAAGCATTCCATTATCGGATTTTGTTTCAGTTCCATTGATTTGCAATACCAACTACGTAAGTATCATCTCGACTACTCCACAATAACACTGGGTATTTCGTGAACACTGTTTATCTTCGATGCGTCCAGCTCTTGGTTTCAATTGTTTCGTTATGTCAAGACTATTTGTAGTTACTGATGAGTAGTAAGGGATTTATATTTGTAGTTACGTTATTCATTACAAACTGGCTAGCCTAATGTGATTGATTTTTTTCTATCCAACGTAATTTTATATCCGGTTAATTTTGGAATATCTCAGCGCGATGTTGAAATTGACAATGGTTTCGATGAGACATCCATTTGTATTCAATTTCTCAGTTTGCGCATTACTACTTCTCGATTACGGTTTAGATGAGTCGAAGGTATATTCGGGATACATAAGGTTGAATTCAAGAATGTAACGTATTCGTTCGTAGTACAGTCCATTCTAACAGAGAGTGCGGAGTAAATTTATGACCATATTCATGAAATCTGCCGAAAACCGGTATGACACTTTAAAAGACGTCTAAGAAAAAAAATTGGACTGTCGGAGAAGAAGTAATCAGAAACACTGTTTTCCACAACCGAGCTCTGGTATCCAGCGGTCGTCCAAACCCCGACACAATAAGAGTTATAACAAGAGACCAATCCAAACGTCGCGTTGAAGATACTAGATAAGGATTGGACGATCAGTCTCAATATTACGGCTTCTGTTATTCCCTTATTTGTTTGTTCCGTATTGCACCAGTTAACGTTCAGTTTGTGACTTTGTATGTGCCGATACTACCAGCCAATGAGTGACTATGATTTCTTTAATACTGTTGCATATTCATAAATTTGGCTTCTTGTCTCATGAATATGAACTGCTTACTGCAACTAGTACGAAGTCTTCTCCTTATTACTTGCGTTGAAGGTTTCAATCCGAGTACGATTTTTAGGGTTATTCGAAATCCCTAACTCCGTGTATCACAGGATCATAAATCGGCGTAGCGACTCTGATATATGAAACTGTTGTCCGGACCCCACAAGTCAGATGACTCTATTCTTCTATAGCTCTGGTTGAAACATTTGTCTCCGCCTACCCGCGAGCTACTAACACCTTTTAATTCCGCCATACTTATTAAGAAGCTAGTAGATGCTGCTGACGATATGTTGGATGCCAACCATTTAATTTGTGCTCTCGTCACTTAAAATCGGTGCTTGTTCTTGCCACACATGCAAACATTCATAACCCGAGCATAATGAAATCAGTGCCAGACGGAGTAGTAGTTTGCTGACGATTTCTAGTTTCGGTAATGTTCTCTGGACTGTACAACAAAGTATCTGCTTTCTCCTGATCTCTTCCTTGTCTGGGAATTAGTACTCCATCATTCGCTTATCTTATTTGCAAACGGACCTATTGATAAGTGAATACAGCTGAGCTATCTTATGGTTCATAGATTTCAGTGACCTTTCCTGGTCAGCTACACGCAGAACATAAATAAGCCTGCTAATTGATTACACTTGTTGCCAGATTACATAATGACTGACGAAGAGGTTCGTGGTAGAGGTGGAAGGATGCTCATCACTAATTGTAGACAGTCTGCTTGAATAGCATGTCATTAACTTTGACTTATTCAGTTGTTTCATGAATTGCGTGGCCGGGGTTCTAGTCCCGGCAGTGGCAAGGATATGCACTACTGACGAGCTCTAATGGAGGCGGAAGTCGAGTCTAGTGTTTCTTTTTGAAAGTGTTCAGCTAGAAAGTCTTCGGGACTGTGATAGCTGCGATCAGTTGTGGATGATATTCAACTTATATTAAATCCAACATCCTCTACCAATCGGAAATAAAGACTTTGCTGAACTGCGCGAATAGAAAAACCGGCTCGCATGTATTTTGGTGAATGTATGCCACGAGAATGGCTCTTGTAATGAGACGTATGTAGCCTTGTTGAAAGATACGGACTTAATTGACTTAAAATTAGCCAACCTGTACTTGTTCGTAATTCAAAAGTATTCACTAATTGATCTCTAATACGGTGGACATTGTTCGATAACTGTGTCTAATTACATACCTGCCAAAGCAGCCAAAGTTCTCACTCCCTACTGTAACACATATTTCGTAGTGACACCACGTACAGTAATGCCACACTGTTGAGTACAACTCGGTGAAGGTGGATAACCTGAAACATTAAACTGCACAACAAGTTTGACATGTTTATTACTTAACAACCAATCGTCATTACTAGAAACAGTATGCTCGTAGTTCGAAACCGATTAATGATTACACTGTTTTAAGCTTTTTGCAACTTAAACACCCAAGCATATTTAGTAAAGCACATGTGCACAATTTTTGTTATAACCCCGTTAATTGCATACAAGTACGTGTTCAGGTCGCACCTAATGTTGACCGGAAAATAACAGACGAATTAAGCATTTTTGTTGTCTCCTCAACAATTATGAAGGAAACTGGTTTCTACAAATATGTGGAAGGCTATCGTGCATGAAATTGCCTCAAAATCCCTTTGAAAGTTTTTAATCCCGGCCAAAATTCATCATTAACCGTGAACAACTAACAAGCTGTGTAAAGGGAGCTGGGAATGTTTCAGTTTAGTGTAGCACGATTACACGTTCACGCACAGTTTCCACTTACCTTCCAACAAACCCTTAAGATTCATAAATACACCTATGATGCATACAGATCTGACTGACAGTTAAAGAAAGTTGATTTAGATCAAAAATTGTGAGCCGGGTGAGGAAAGTGTTGCGGATTAATCATGTCGTAACAAAGGTTGAGCTCAAGATTGACGGTATTAATTCTGAATGTATTAAGTGGTCTTTGTCGTTTAAAAATTGAAGTTAGGTGACGCTTCAGGAACATCAACTCAATGGTACCAAACGTCATAAAACAGCATTTTCACACCATGAGATTGTAGCATGTAGCGGCGAAATTGTGTCTCACTAAATTTTTTTCGAGTGAGCTAATGTGTCAGTGTACGACTTATCATATAAACTTGCAAAGATTAGCAGCGTTTTGAACGACCAACAACTTCGATTACACTTTGCCCATTACAACTCGGCTGGACCTATAGTAGACCAGATAGGTCGATGACTGAAATTCTTAGACCAATGAATAAGTGATAAATAGAAGGCAGTGTTGACAGACGTAAGAAGTTCAGTTGCAACTATTTCGCAGCGGAAGTATTAGGGGTTCCCCACATAGATTTGGGACATAACGTTCCACTCACTTCCGTTGAAGTTTATTTTCATCCACTGCAAAATGAACTTCAACTCTGTTGTGGAACTATGTTCAATGTTAATATAACATCTTTGTTTGACGGTATAGTGCCAAGGTGTAGGTAATAAAATAAGAGAGAAGAACGCAAAACTAATTCTAGCAGTACTAATCTGTATCATGCAAAACTAATTACCTGGGCGACAATAAATACACAGTTAGACAAAAAACCAGACAAGGACATTTAGCATTAATTTGATTGGCCATGTCTCACTCACAAAGTATGGTGAATAGGACTGTTGACCGATCGTGATTCCCCGTGTCCCAGCCACCGTGGATGGTGTTCTCAGTTTCGTTTCGAAAGCTGCCGTGACGTTCGACAGGAACAAGTGAATGAGTAAATACACATAGATGAGGTCTGAACTGTCAATCTATCTCTGTTATAAAACCTGAGAATTGGGGATGTTGAGAATTGAATACGGAGTTCAGCTGTGGCATAGGTGCTGCTAATTGTCTGGTTGAGCCTATTCGTCAGTCATTCTGCGGCACTGTCACTTTTGAGGAAGAGACTGAAAACGAGATATCTTTCCTAGCTGTTCGTTTAAATCGACGAATAGACGGAAGTATTCAATGCAAAATTCGTCGCAAGAATACGTGGACAGGTCAGTATACAAACTTTTACAGTTTTGTACCCCTAAACAGAAAAAAAATCTAATACGTTTTCTGACTGATAGAGCATACACAATTTGTTCTCCGGATACGTTAGAAAGTGAACTCGAATTCATAAAGAACGTACTTCATGATAACGGCTACCCGAAACGATTTGTCGCCAGAAATATAGTCAGAATATCACCTAAACCTGAAGTGCATGACGTAAGAAAGAAAACTGGGTTTATTCGAGTAGCGTTCAAAGGTGACAATGCCGCAGAGTGACTGACAAATAGGCTCAACCAGACAATTAGCAGCACCTATGCCACAGCTGAACTCCATATTCAATTCCTCACATCCCCAATTCTCAGGTTTCATAACAAAGATAGGCTGGCAGTTCTGACCACATCTATGTGTATTTACTCATTCACTTGTTCCTGTCGAACGTCAAGGCAGCTTTCGAAACGAAACTGAGAACACCATCCACGGTGGCTGGGACACGGGGAATCACGATCGGTCAACAGTGCTATCCTCGCTCATCTGGTTGAAAGCGGACACCGGGTGAACACTGATCAAGCCTTCAAAGTGGTATATCGCGTGCCAGGCAACCCAGCAAAAGCGATCCGAATCAGAACACTTTGTAGTACCGAGGAAATTGGAATCAGGCTGCTTGACCCGGTATTATGTCATCAAAAGCGGTTTGTTCAGGCGCTGCACCTACCATGGCCACAAATCCACCGGATCGATGGCCAACCTGCGTGGTCGAACCAATGGACAAACGTGTCGTAACCGACCAATCAAGTCATCGCCAATTGACTGACCAGTGACCTAGTTTCTCTGTCGTAATTCTGACAGATATCACGATCTAACTCCATCAATTCCTTATATAATTGTACCGTCCTGAAGATGATTTATCGAAAACACATGTTCGTCCATATTTCTTTATTCTCATTGTCGTAATGGGCATATTTGAAACGAAAAGTATGATGAGTTCACACATGCAGTGGCCGAACATTAGAATGAATGAGGCGATTTGTTTTTGTTGGTAAAGACTTCGTCACAGAACCGACCGATTAGGCTGATTAAACCAGTCTACATTCCACTCGATTTGGCCCGAATCTACCGAGTTCGATATGCTGAGTGACAAAGTCCCAAGCATTTGACAGTAAACTTTGATGGAAAAGGTGGGTTGGTGAGTCATGTTTTCGCTAAAGAAATTTAGATGGAACAGCTTGTGTACTGAAGATAAATATGGATGATTCAACAGTGAGGTGGGCATCCGATCAGTACTGGTATTACTGTGTACGTTTGCATTACTGTTCAATCATTCGGAAGAAGTTCGTTGGTTTCACTGGATCATACGTTCAGTAGTTTATTTTAAAAGGGGCATGCGTAAGAATATTATTTTTTATAAGTATTAGGGTATTCTGACTGATACAGGCTAAATATAACACACTTTCCAATCAGCCCCTTTTCGAAAAGAAGCAGTGTATTCGACTTTCACCGTCGGTAGAGCTAGGCATGCAATTGTTGGGCTTTGAGCTCCGGACACTCTTCCATGGTGTAACCTTGTTAACCACTGCGCCACTGACCTTACGTTAGACCCGACCGAATTATCTTACGCTAGCGCCCGGTCACACTTGATCACCCAATGGGATCGATATGGGGTGCAGCAACCGTTTCGCTATTTCGGATTAATGACTCTGCGACCGAGATTCATCTACAAATAGAAACCGTTATACTTATTGAAAGTTATTTTTACTACTGATAACTGGAGGGGAATTTTAGTTGATGTAAGTGAAGCATCATTCGCAAATGACAGTAGCTTTTGCACTTCCATGAGTCTCTCAGCTAGTCTATTTAAAAAAGAAACATTACATTCTACTTCTGCTGTTGTAAGAACCCGTCAGTATTACAAACCCTGTTGAACGGTATTGTTTTTAATGCACGTCTGCACGGACAATATATGCAGGTGGACATGGGTGGACAATACATTGATAGCAAAACTCAGTTATAATCAGTGACTGGTTTGCATCAAATACACAAAAGGCATGGGTACAGCTCTGTAAATTTCTGGCTAGTGGGAGTTACAGTTTGTTCTCTGACTGTCAATATATCGCGCTAATTGAAATGATTCTGAGTAGTGTATCGAAACTGGTTGAATGACAGATGTTCACTTAAGATAACACGATCGATCAAAACCAAGGTTATCAATGATGAAATACTTCATCCACCCTGGGAATAGATATTGCCTCATTACACATTTTAAAATGCAGTGAGTGGCATTTGCGGACCGTGCTGTCGGTGCTAGCTAACTGACTGTGTTTTTTCTGTAGGTCATTACTGCTTGAAAGAACATTTTTCTGATACTGATTACTGATCCCCGCCTCTTCTGTTGTTTATTGTCATCGTGAAACTTGTCCGGGTCAACAACTATGAAAACATTTTCTGCGAGACCTTTACATGCAAGAAAATAGGTTCGAATCAGGTATCCACCTTGATTTTTGTTGTTCTGTGTGAAGATTAGTTATTTCCTGTCGAGATCAAGCAGTCTTCGTGTGGTCTGCTTGAAATGCCTATCTCTGGTTGCGATGTTGCGAACATTACAGGCCGCCGAATTAGCGCAGTCGAATAGCATTTGAAATGGAATTGAGTAGTGTTTCAGCACCTTAGGTCTCGCTAGCCATGTTACGAATTTACTCTTACAGTCAACACATAGGGACATGCGTACATGACTACAGCCCATGCAAGAAAACACTGTTTTTGATAAAATCAGGACAAATTGGATAAGTTGCAAGGTCACGGGGTTCATATTTACAGGACATCTGCTCAAAGAGTTTGTGAAGATTTTCATAGGTGAATTGAAGATGAGAATATGGAAGACGGTTGGTCCGTATCGATAACCGTCAAAGAGGAATGCAGTAATGGTCGAATATGCGCCAAATCGGATGAAAGTAATTTGACTGTTAATTATTGAGGTTGTCCGTCGGTGTATCTCACGTTGTGTGGCGTAAGCTTTTAGTTTATCCGGACAAAAAGTTTCAGCAAAACAGAGTTGGTTTTGATATACTTTATAATGCTGCAATAAAAATGTTGTCGAGTAAGACATAAATACAGAACAGACAGATTTAACCATTGGTAAGAACAACACTTATATGGCTAGTCACACAAACAGAATGGGTGTTGTTTGCTCAATGTTATTTTCAGTAGGTTAGGGATGGTGACTTGCAAATTTGCCCGGGTTCATTTGTCGTGCTCTCAGTAAACTGTTTTCGTGCGCATACATACAGCACGCAAACTGTGACTTAAACGACAATGACTATGATGAGGCTTTCCGAGATGAGATGTCAGGATCCAAGGTGAAGCGTGGAACTGTTTTCTCAATGTTGGTGTGCAGCCAGATTAACCAGAACATGAGTTTTGATGCGATTGATCAACCAAAGCGATTCGGAGTAGAGCTCCTCTTATTACTCATTTCGGATGGGAAGATTAGTGTTATTCCTATCCGCTGAACCGGCGCAGTAAACTCAGAATTAGATCACGTGTCAGACTGACATGTTTGGCAACTAATATTTCAAATTGATCAATAGGTTACAACTTTTGCGTTGGTACAAACTTTCCAGTCAGGTTCCATTAGAATGAAACAGTTGACTTGATTTTCTATCTTGTTAGAGTTTGTCAGTAGTGTTTGCTGTTCTCACGGTTGAGACTAGAACTTCGGTAGAGCTTTCATAAGGCAATCTTATCGACTACTGTTTCAGTGAACTCACTCTAAACACGACTGAATTATCTTGTCTAAACGCTGAATCACATTTGTTTGTGAGTGATGATCAGGTTACCCGATAGACTAGAAGATGGTTGACTTAAAATCAATGAACTCAACGAGTATTCATCAATAATCTGAAAGATTGTTCAGTAAATCTGTTGAATCGGAGCTATCGGCATATTTCGGGAGCCCTTATCTCTGAATACTCGATAAGAGTGGTGTTAGCAGGAAAGCTGCTCCATCGCGTATCAGTGCAGCAGAATAATCTGAGCATCGCTCAAAATCAAATGTGACTGAGAGTTTCCATATAATACTTCGATCGTGCTTAATTTCTGGTCACTGATGAAGTCATCCTCAAGGTGTTCAAATTCAGGTGTTCAAATTCAGGCCGTAGCAAGGGTGCGCACTACTGACAAGGTTTAATGAGGACGAAAATTACATACATTATTTTTTTCGATGCAAGGCAGCCGAAACCCCCATCACTATCATGCTGCTGCTTCCAACTGCGTGTTGTGCTCAGCTTATGTCTAACAAAACTTCAACCTTTTAATTCAACACGCATATTACTGATATTATATCCACGGCCTGGTTGACTGACAAGACTGCATGTTGCCTTTGCTAACCTGCGATTTTCACAGGGCTTCAGATTATGCATTTTTGCAGTTTATCAACGAGTTTCATGTGACAGGAATTAATACTAAGTCTTCCACAAAATTTTAATGTTGATGTTAATTTAGCCCATCTAATGCTTCTATTGTTCAACAATGTACAATACGATGTTTATTGTTCATTAGCAGAGTGGAACCGTGAAGCTGAATGATACAGGTTTTCTGATAAATGGATTGAGAATAACACAACGTTACGAGTTGTAACACGCTTCAACCACCTCGAGTGGTCTTCCTCAGGGGTCTTTCAATCGAAATCACATTAACAAAAGAACAGCGCTTCTGAGGAAGGTCGCCCGAGGTGGTTATAACGTGGAGTGTTGCAAATTGCTCTTAACGTTCTGTTATTCTCATTCTGTTTATCAATAACATGTTAACCACGAAGCCCAAACTGCTTGATTTCATTCGTATTAAATTTGGTACGGATATCCTACATACGAGTTTTCAGTTCTACTTCGTGTTGTTGTAACAGTCTTTCGGATCCAAGCACCTTCTTAGCCAACCTATATCTACTGATCTCACATAGTTTGTCAGACACGTTGTCAGCACCTTGCCTTCTTCTGTTTACTTCACTAAGCGGAAAATGTTGTCTGCTGGTTCTCGGAGATAGTTCGTTCCTCCAAACCTTCAACGACTTGCTTTCGAAGTTATACGGTGGACATGAATCAATATTATCAGTTAGGAGTTGAAATTCACTAACAAGCCTAGGTTGCGTACTATTGTGGAACAACACACATTTCTTGGGGTCGCCTGTGAGAAGTCCTGCTGTAACCTGGTACGTAACTGTGTAATCACAACGAAGGCGGCTGTTGGTAGCTGAATATCTGTCTAGAGTTAGTGTCTGTGTCACATCTAGCAACTCAACTATGCACAGTTGAGAATAAAGTTAGGCCTGTTGGTTAGGTTTGTGACTATTGAAATGGAAGCTCCTTTTTCACGTTTATATTGGTCTCATGAAATGGTGGAAAACTGTTTGTCTACTGATCTGCTGAAACATGAACGATTAAGATTTTAGTGCTGTCCATAACACGTTGCTCTAGTTGCTGACGAAAACAAATACTTAAACACTAGGTACACGGAGCTAGGATTTCAGGTCATCTGAAAGGGATGTGAGCAGTGTACCTTTGTAACCAGTGGTGATGAGGACGTGCGTAGTATGGTCCTGGTCCCTCTTAAGGTTCACAGCGTTTCGCTTATATTTACTATTCACCCTCTGTCACGGAAAGCTTTCGGATAACCTGTTCTGGGATGTACAGTCTACGTCGTAATCCGTCCGTGAAGGGAATTTTCTATGAAAAAATGTGGAGCAACTAAATACGGGCTGTTTTTATGTAAGAACTATCACCTTCGACAGGCGCTCATAATTATTAGTAGATTCTCGCGGTTGTAGAGTAAAGTATTATAACTTAGCATAAACCACATGATATGACCTTTAGTGACCATTACACAGTCGTTTTACAGCGGTTGTGGATCATGTACAATGACAAGTAATAGTTATATACTGAATTGGTTTCAACCAGGGGATTTAAAACACGTAAACCAATTATTCGGCGCTATTTTAATTAAATATGACTTTTCTGTAGCTGCGTGGTTGCGTGCAAGTCTTTACTAGAGGTTATAGCTGAACTAGATAAGTGATGAACCCTTCCGATGCATTTGCATCAGTGATGGGAACTAAGCAAAATTACCTGTGAAGGTTTGATGGCCCGTGGATGGTGAGGGACATAAGTCGGGTTTTATCTTGCTGGAAAGGTTTGTTCAGATTAGCACCGAATGACTTTGTACACTGTAATGAAATACTTTAGGACAGTGGTTAGAAGGTTAAGTATGGCAGAAAAATGTGCTGTGCTGTTTCCGTCTGACATGACCAAATCTAAGTTAACCTCCCAAAAGTGTTTCGCTCAATATTATGAAAGAATCGTTTGGTTAATGAAAGCACTCATTGCAAACGTTATTTATCTGTCAAAAGTGTCTGTCAAACGAGAGTTTCTTCTTGGCAACTGAAGCAGAATAAAATAGTTTAGACAGGATAAACGTGAAGACAATCTTATTCACTATCTTCGTTCTCAACACTATCATAGTCTACAAAAAGTGATTAAGTAAAGTGTGATCTACATACTTCGATGCGTATTCAGTGGCGCACAATAGAACACTTGCGCATTTTCACACTAGAATTTGAACTCATGATTGGTGTTATTAGTTGTCTACATTCACTCTCCACTAATCGTTTGTTGAGTGGATTTCCTTCCAGTCCTGTTTGCTCGCCCTAATTATTTTGAGGTTTAACTGTCCTCCACTGAAAATTTGACACACTGTACTGTACTGAATATCGCATTAATTGTGCATCCAACTTGTCAATCATCATCATACCATTGAAATGGTTGCATCTACCAAGGCAATTAAATTAGTTGCGCAGGTTTAACATCCATTTGAAGCGAGGTGCGTATAATTTGTAGAGATAAATCGAGGAATGACATGAGCTACAAACGAATATATATATATATATCTGCTTATTTTTAATCCACGCACATCATAATATAGATATCGTGGCTAAAGGGCTACTGCAGTCAACTGACCCCAGTAACATCCATCGAACAAATAGACTACCATTTAGGCACTGTTAAATCTCACCACCACCACCACAAGCTCCATGCAGTTGAGCCCACGACCCACCAGTATGTCTGATTGTTAGCACACTACACAATTTCAGTCCACAAACTTATCCATCAAGCCATAATTTTGTAGTCATCCGGGTTGCGGAAGTAAATTGAAGTCCTTTTCAAACGAATAACCGTTTGTGATCGCCCTCAAACTAACGATCACCCAGCATCGCCATGGGAGTGGTTAATTGAGGTTGATTGGTTTTATCCCGTAGAAACTAAGGTGCATCAGTCAAAGAGAAATGGAACGACAAACAACACAGCATTGGTTCGCGCTTCTCAACGCTAACAACTTCCATATTCTGAGTACCGTTAATATGGTGTAATCCAATATTCTTATAACGTGCTGATTAGTATGTGAGTTAATTCTGACCTGCTATAGCCTATATCCGGGCAAAGCTAGTCGACTGGAGTGTCAAGGTGGTAGTACTTAGACCGGTTTAGTTCTGAACTTACGCACCTTGGTTTCAACAGTTCAGTAGTGTTTGTGGCAAACTATCTGCCAGTTACACTCATCACTGCAATTAAACTGGTTCTAGAACACGGTAGCTGGAGAACAATGTAAGTATATTTTGAAAGACTCCATACCTACTACCGCTAACAAAGGATAGAATCAAATAAATATGTAAGTTTTCAGCAATAAGTAGTTAGGCGTATATGATGACTTAGATAAGACCCAATTGTGAAAAATCCGGACTTCAGCTGAACTCGAACCACCGACAGAAACAATATGCACAAATATAGCAAGCGTTCTAGCAGCTGAGCTTGGAAATTTCCGATTTGGACGCTGTTATCCACCCGTCCCACTATTTCATGCGGAACCCACAAAATAATTCAGGGAACCGACCAACCCAACAGGATTTCTCAAACAGTACAAACTGGTTTGAATCCAGCTGATGCCCTTGGTTCTCACAATTGGTTCTCACATAAATATGCAAGTTATTTAGAAAAAGCCTTTGTTAGTAGGGACCGGTAAATGTGAAATTTCACATTTTCCCCCAGAAAACTGACCAAATGTGACTTTACAGGATTCATGTATTATATTTTCTCGACCAAGTTTTAATGAGGGTGAATTCTGTTAATCACTGACGTCTATTCAGAGAATGCGTTGTACAGTTTGACTAGCAACTCAGTAAATCCGAATAAATTCAATAAGACAGCATAACCAAAGTTATTGTTTACGGAGTAAAGTATAGTCTTCTACTTATTACGCCATGAAATGGAACACATTGACTATTGAAACGCCTTGTATCTCCACAATCAGATATCTTTCCAACATTTCCTTCAACTATGCAGTTGGGTTAGTTTTGTCAGGTTTGACATTAAGCACGTGAAATGTTCAAAGGTTATTTCGGTTCTAGCACACATCCAGTGTGTTGACTGACACCATGTAATACCATCATATTTCTGGCAGACTATCAAGGGGAATAACACCGGTTTACGGTGGTTTTTCTTAAGCACGCTTGCTGGAAAAATTGGACAGATTTCAAGTACAGCTTATACAAAGTCCAAGTGTATCTGTGAACAAACGCCGGAAAGTATCTATCTTTTTCCCTGAATATAACAACACAGGCAAACGGCGGATGAGTTTTTCACTTTAACTCGGTTAATGTGATTAATGGTCGAGGTGTTGTTAACAAGCTGTCATCAGTGGATATGCCTGGAATGATTATGTGGGGTAAATGGGTACCACATGAAACGCTTTCAACTGAAAGATCTGTGTTTTAAAAGAGCTGTTGCTTGACTGATTTCTATCCTAATCTTTCAAGTCTCATAACAGGTAGCAGAATGCTTTAAAACAATTTAGCTTCTATGAAAAGTTCGCAGTTAGACATTGAAAGGTAAGATAATGATTTTGGCAGGTAGTAGTGAATGTGTTTGTCTCATTGAACGTCAATTTGGTTTGATTACAGCTTTTGCATTCAGCCAAACTGTTTAGTCATTCACTAACGAACCGAGTCAAATTTTGTTCTTTTTGGAGTTTGTCAATTCCAGGGTTCATATTCCGGCCGTAGAAGTTATATGTGGTGATAACGAGGATTAACCAAGACGAAATTCAAGTTTAGATTGTGGTTCATTGATATAGTTCAATTTAAAAATTTACACGGAAATCACTTCCAAAGCGCAACATTCAAAATGAAGAAAACCGCAAATTTCTTGATGCGTTTGTTCACTGAAGTAAATGTACGACTTGAGACAGACTAAGTATTATAAAAGTGGGTCACCTTGTCAACATAGACCAAGTCAAAGTGAACGTAAATTATCCACCCATTGTCGCGTGACTTCTCTAAACGTTCCAAGTGACCGCTGACAACTCTAAGTTGGCAAATTCACCGGATGACTGTGTCAATCAATCATGAGGCCCTTATACTCATGAAGATAACAGATATACACAGAGGTCCGCACACAATATATTTCAAGCCAATCTGTTTTATGTTGGCTTCAGTATAAACTCGAATCGTGCATACTCAACAGGTTGTAATTAACATGAAATGTTTAGCCTTTCGAATGATTTGTAGGCACTGAATACTACAGTCGTAAGTTCTCTCATAAATTCACAGAATATGTGAGTTATCAAGGGAGGTGATTTTAACTAAACACAGAAGATTTCAGGGCCTGCAACCAACAGCGAAGAATACACATTATGTTCAACACTATATTCTCAGTGTGACTACAAACAAACAGAAGTTGAAAAATAGTATCGCAACACGAAATATGCGTCAATGGATCAATGAATTTATGGTTGTAAAGCTATGTGCTGGTTCAACGAAAATAATAATTTTCAAGAAATAACTGGGTTCTGGCTTCAACAACTTTCTGAAAATTGATTTTAAACCAAAGATATTCACCGTACCTTTTATCAACCAATTATATACTGACATGACAAACGTAGTATGTGCAAGTATTTCGAACTAATCCAAACGACTGATAAGTCAGCTGATGTAGAATCCCAGTTGCTACAAACTCACTCTCATAGGCCTCAAAGTATGCTCGTCACAATGGCCAGCCTTATCAGAGAACGGACTTGAATCTTAAAGTGTGTGAAACTCTCTTGCTGCGAGGAATCTGCTCGATTAGCGCCCATTAAAAGTGTACATTCATTGACAAAGACTTCGTTGTGTTGAATATCATACCTTTCTACACAAAATAAAGATGAAGTTCTGTCGGTGATCAAGGTAAGCCGATGCAAAGCCGGTCACTGAAGCGGATACTTTCTGTTAATGTGGGCCAGCAGACAGGTTCACACGCACTTGAGACGTCCGATTACATAATGAAAATCTCACTACATAAGTCTAAACCAAAATACAGAATAACCAATAAACTGCCTATTGTTCAACCTTTCATTACCTCTCGTAAAAATATCCTCATAGACCACACCACTCAATCACAGCAATGCGTTGAATCAGCTAGAGAGATATAGCAGGTCGCACAAACTGCCTATTCGTACAGTTCAGTTTAGTTGGATTGAACGGGAGTGAACTATAGTTACGACCGGCCACAGAACAAAGGACATATTAGAACTGGAGCGATACCAATTGAGAACATTATTCAAAATACTTATCGTATGGCCAATGCACAACAGCGTCTTTTTCCTCGAGCTGTGCCATGATTCGTCTTAAGGTGTCATTAATTACACGCCTAATTATGCCTTTGGTAAACCGCTATTTTCACTGAATTAACGCAACGAACTAACTCGTAGCTGCTGTTTATGTTCTCGTATGACCGAACTGTTTCAATTGAGCAGGTCCACGGGATGTGCGTTGTATTCAAATTAGCCAGTTTGTCATTTTCTTCTGAGCATTTAAAAGTATCCCACCACGATATCCATTGTTTGTCAGCTCCCTTCAAAGCAAGTTGAACGAATAGACGGTGCGCGGTCTCTTAGGAGTACCTATCCTGCAGATCAAATGCTTAAGTTCTCTGTCCACATTTAGTCGAACCGGTTCCATTAAGTTTGCTCACTCTGGACCTTTACCGGCAGGTAAGGTGGAGTCATCCATTGCCTGGGTTTACAGTTCCTATCACTGCTTGCCAAACTGGGTTGCTGATCCACCTTCAAGCCGTAATTCGTATGGAGCCATAGTCATAGTTTTTTCTAGACAGACTGGACAAGGAGATCACAGACACAAGTCGACGAACAATACGATTTTTGAAATATCCTTTGACTTGTAAGGATGAAGACGTGGTACGAATAACAGAACACCACTGAGATACATACCAAAACCG
>LUCH01002660.1:0-36145 GCA_013368495.1 Paragonimus heterotremus
AGCTATAATGAGAGCGAAACTATAGTCTAGTGCTTCTGCTTTTCGAAATGGGCCGACTGGAAAGTCTATGGGGACGCGACAGCCGCGATCAATTGTGGGTGATGTTCAACTCGAAATTAACCAAATCCCCGACTACTCATCAGTAATCTGAGTGATATGCAGTAAGAAGGGACATGGACTAGACTGAGTAAGCGTGGCTGGTTCACTTATATGCAGTTTCCAGGCTGACCGAGTAACATGACAACACCTCGTCTGTGCGCGCGATGACCGAAATGTACGTAGTAAGCAGTGTGCTCGCAGAAGCATTCGTATATTCGAAAGTTAAACAGTGGTACACTGCCCATCACGCAAATTAAGAAGCACGAAGCCGTGGGTGTCACTGAGTAGGTTCCGAAACTGAGTTGTCACCTCACAAGAATGCAACACAGAACCCTTGTCGAAGTGTTGTTGAGCTATCATACTAAAAGCCACAGAGATCAACTGGAAAACTTCATTGGCGGTGGTAAGCACAATGTCTGAAGGAGGGAGGATTAATCACAACCAATAATACCGTCGCGTTCAATCCGCCCTAAAGGAACGGAATGAAAATATACGGAAACCGAAAACCAGTCATTTTAACGCCGATCGCAGCCAAAATGAGCAAGTATTAGTATACAATAATTTATTGATTAAATGGCAACTAAAACCGGAAGGCGGAATTAGGCTACTGCGTGACTAGGGCGTTGACAAATTTGTCAGTTCTGTTCGTTCTCTGATTTCTGTCCAGCTGCACTGTTAGAATCGTCGATAACAGACTGCAGCAGATCCTTTACATCTTTTGGAAGCTGGAATGAAAAATCAAAAGACAGGCTGATCAACAAAGGGAACGTTCACTTTGTATGTCGCACATGTGGCACCCATCCGATAGGATAATAACTTACCGCTAGATGGGTTGGCCAATGAGGAATAAAGGTGTCTAATTATCAACGGTCCGTGTCTGATCCAGAAATTTGTTTAAAAAAATAGGCGAAGCAACCAAATTTGTGGACCAACTGAAATATGCCCTTTAGACTTGCAACACGTAAGACAGAAATTGAGCACACAGGAAACAAAACTGGATTGAAATTAAGACAACTAAGTCCACAAAAACTCAACAGCACCACCGGCAGGTTGTCGATCTAGACCCAGAGAATGAGTGCCTATCACCACAGACTTACGAAAAGAAGTTTCCCAATATATATATATATATATATATATATATATATATATAAATTGTGAGACACTTCACCTTTTCGTAAGTCTGTGGTGACCAACCCACCATTTGCTTTTTCCTTTCCGGTAGGTTTGTGAAACCATACCTCTGTAGGAACGCTAAGCATATCAGCGTTCCCCATGGGTCCATCGTAATCCCAATTCAGTTCAACGGTTTTTACTTAGTTTCGACATAAAGAGGTTGGCCCTGGTTGTGATTCGTGATGTTCCAGGAATCAACCGCGACGACGTAATCAAAAGTGCTTTTTTGAATTCAATGGAAGCACTTATGATCGCTTTCAGTATCTTCACCAATCAACGAGCTACTGTATGATACGCAAACTGTGGTCGGTGATATCGGCGCCGTCTTTGAGAACTTTCAGGACAGCACAGAGGAAGAATGACAAGTCTGTCGGTCAGATACGCTTGAGGATGCGTGCGTCCATCAAACCTGATAGTGTCACCTCTCTAATTAATTGACAGTCTAACCTCTGTAGGTGTTGCCTCCTTATGGTATCTAAGTGTTGTCCGTTCAGCAGACTGCCGCTCGGTGAGTTATTACTCGGATATTTATAGCATGCGTTCACAAGCGTAGATCTACAATAGAACGAGCCTAACCAACTGTCCGCATGCGCTATCAAACTGAACCTCTGAGTCTAACATTCAGTGAAAGTTAGATTTCAGACAACAATATTTTTGACACAGTTCGTCTCAATAATAAAGATGAATAGTTGTAAGAACACCGTTAAGGTACATTGGAAAACAGCTGACAGTTTGATGGGGTTCGACCTACTGACCAGTTTAGTTCTCTTTTTCACTCGCCTTTGCATCTTAGAAATTATACACTGCAAAAACACCTTTATTTTCACTTTCGGAAACGCTTTGATGGCAGCTGAACGTTAAGACTGCGCGCGAGTTAGCTTACGGACGTTCGCTAGTAATTTACGATATAACACTGAAAGGAACGGATGGTTGTTTGTATATTACACAATGCATATTCAAGAAGGAATCTAGTGGCAGCATTTACCTCTCAGATCCCGGAGCCAAAATTCAAATGCTAACCGGGTTGTCTTACAGCGCCGAGTTTTCAGAATGCGTTTCAACGTTCTCCCCACCAACGCATTCCACTAGGCTGTGGTCCGCTTATGACTGTGATATTTAATAAACTATTTGAATTGTTTCCATTTTCATGCACAATTCGCACTTATGACTGTAAAAGCTTGAGGAGAATTACCTAGAACAGCTGTTTTCACACCTGACTTACGATGAATTCCCAGCATATTTCTATCAGTCTTATGTATAACGTGACTCGGATTTTCTTCGTGGTTTTCGTTACTATAGAGGAAAGTGAGCAATAAGAGACCGTAAGTTTCAACATGCATGAGAAATTACTGTACTTCGTCTCGAATCAGTCGAACAGCATGATCAGTATTTATAAGCGACGATAGCTAAAGCTTTAGTTGCAACCGATGGAGCAGTGATCAAAACGTCCGGAGCAACAGCAAACGTCCAATCCGGAAGAGTATACTGTTCCTTGAGCGTCAATCTAGACTAAGCTCCAGTCTAGTGCACCTTTTACGAAGGATGTCAGCCGGAAAGTAGAATCATTAAGTGTCATTTATCACCTTTCACACCCAGACAAAAGTTTTGCACTTTAGGAGAAGCCTTGAACCAGTTTTGGCAGAAAACATTAGTAGCGCCCATCCGTTTCCGCTAGAACTTTTAGATTTGATACTCCCGTTACACCCCGAGTGAGATCAATAGTGTTTACGAATGGCACACAAGTGTGCCTACTACTATGTTAGCACTGACCACCAAACAGTTCTGTTAAGATGATTGTAGCCGGTGAAACCTGACCAAGACAGACGGCTTAATCCTATCAATGCAATGCGATTGAATGCGTCCCAACGCCGGTTCCATAGATTCGGATAATAAGCAAGATAAAACAACCATATTTTTGATAACGTTGTTACCTTGGGATTTCGACGTGAAAAATCCGAGATGAGGTTGACCGTGGGTAACAAGCACGCTCCCCTCAAATTAATCGAGTGGGGCTCCGAGGCCAAAGTACGCACCAAATTGACAAGATTGTCTGTCTGCAGTGGACTACTGGAGGAGACTGAAAGGAGAAGTGAAGAGAATCAGACAAGTCAACAATCCGAACACACAAAACCTACCCGCATTGCGCACACACGTGTCCACGAACGTAATCAAGTGATTGGGATCCGTTTCACGAAGGTAGGCAATTGTTGCATTCAGCTCAGATGAGTTCAAAATGTGGCGTGGACTTCCGGCCAGAAAGGTGATTGGCAGTGGTCCCGTGGTCTGTGCCGATGAGAAATGCGAAAGCTCATAATGAAGAGCGTGAAGGTGTTATTAAGCGGAAATGGGAACTTCCAAAACTACACAGATCAACTCCCGCTTCGAGGAACTCGGCTTACAGTAAACAGGGACCTCTTTTAAATGCTACCGTTTAAACTAGCTAAATATGCAACGCTATAGTTGAGTAGCAATGTGAAATGAACTGTCTATACGTTTCGGATCAACTAGCCAACGTTACCGTTTATAATATCCCATGGGTGCCCACTGGGTGTATGCTAAACTAGGTTTCCTGCTTGCCAACATGTGACACACTAGAACATGTATGGGTCGTGACAGTGAAATTAGTCAAACCAAAACAACAATAAATGGAGTAAACGAGGCTCGAACCTGCAGCGGTGACTTACTATCAACCCGTTCGTCATGTGTGGTATCCAGATTGCAAACAAGACTACATTATTCATGGATATAGGTTGAATGGTCGCCATCCGGTACGCTAAAACGTTCAGTGTGTTTAACTGTTCCGTAACCCTGTTATTTGTGGTCGGTTTCGTTATCACATTGAGACAAACTAACAATCACTTTAGGAAATACAGCTAGTCAGCTCGATACTCTCTAGCGGAATACCTGAGTACGAAGTCCTGCAGTTCTTAAGTCTGGAGCCAGAAATAACAATAGATCGCATACCAACAAACATCATAGCAGATGGCATTAGTGATTTCGCTAGTCGGTCGACGTTATTGTATGAAAAGTAAGCAATCCACCTCACTTGATGATTCTTAACTTTGATAAACTAAAGACGAGGGTGGAGAAAACTTGCACTAATTGATTAATGCCGCATCAAGTAAGAAGACGGCGTGTGCAACGCATGTGATCAACTACTATGTATCTCGAGAATTCTCAGGTATGTCATGATTGGATAGTGGATCGGTAGACCGTCTGCAACATCGGAAATTACTCATTAAGACTGCCAGTTGGATCAACTGTATATTGGTTGAGAAACGACATGCTCACAAATCCTAACGACCATTGAGTGAAGTCGCCAGACACCGTTTACTTGATGTGGGAATTCACGATCACCCACATAGTTCACAGACACTGCTATCCAATACGCGAGCGTGACTACATTTAAAGAAATGTTAGCCTTTTCAATCAAGCTGATTATTTCCAGAATACTACTCATTACTGTTACGGTGAACAGCTTGATCAACAGAACTTTCGACAAGACCCAGGCGAACAAGTAACATTAAGAGAACTTGAACCAACCAAGTGATCACACTGAAAGTTTATACCGAGTGAAACAGGGCCCTGAAAACACCAGTGAACAATCCAGAAAGGAAAAAAATACATGGGTGTGAGTTAAACCAGAAAAATGTGGTCGACTAAACCGCACGACACGAGTAAAGCAACAGATAAATTGTAACACACACGTACTTTGATAAGTTTCTCAGCCAAATCGTGGCGACCACGATTTACAACTATGGAGGCCAGCTGCAAATTCAGCGACGTGCGCTCCCGCTCCGATACGTCACATATTAGATCGAACACTAATCAAGCATGTGAAGAAAGCATGAAAAAGTGGAAACGTGACAAAATATAAAATGAAAATAACGAAAGAACTGAAGCCGTGCATGTACATACGCAATACGTACAAGACAGAATGGGAAACATGGGTGGGACCCCGACTGTTAAATTATACATACTTGTAAGCAGAATCGGTGATCAGGGCTCATTCTAGCATATCGTTCTAATGTTCACATAGCCATATTCACCGAAATGATTAAAATGCAGGCGACTGAAAAAAACGAAGCACGAAAACAATGGTCCACCACACAACATACGTTCACTGAGTTGTTCTGCTGGCCACGAGCGGAAAAGGGTCTCTACGTGGGGACCTTTCAAACAGAAGGCCACATCCCGGCTTTCCAGTTCACGTAACTGTTTCAAGGCGGTTTGAGCTACCTGTTTGGCAATATCTGAGGCCGGTTGAGATGTACTCGAACCAGCCGTACGCCACTCGCTGGAAAGAAGACAAAAATTGGTAATAAAACAAAGCTATCAGCAATACCATACAATGTCAGAAACCTGAATGAATGAATGGAAAAATCTAGTTTAAACTGAGTAGAAATGTATGTAATTTGCAACGCAACTTGAAACATTCGTTAACATCTAACTCGAAACGCAATTATCCTATGGTAGTCTTTTAGCAGGTAATACAGGGTTAGTGAGACGGTTGTAAAAGCGCGGTACTCCGCAAATGTAGCTTAAGGATAGCAAAACTACCAACAGTCGCTTTGGTCTAGATGATAAAGAGCTACCGAACAGTGAATGCAGAAAGTTACTGTGGCGAGTTTCACCGATCGCCGACCAAACAGTAGCACCTCTGCATGAGACCTGACACTGAGAAGTACGTAAAAACAACATTTTTCTAATGAAACTAGCACAGGTAGAAATGACAGACAACTTAGAATATGTATGAACATAATGTCATGTGATATGTTGGGTGTCAACTTGGAAAAGACCCGTTTAAAGTCCACAGAAGGTGCGATTGATGCTAATCAGAAATGGTTCGCACTCCAGTGAAGCAGCAAGCTGCGCACACACTCATTTCCATGCGGTAAAGCAGGTAAATCTTTGTTTCTAGACTGAGGAAGATGCGTAATATTAGAGGGCCGTTAGGAACCAGAGTCAAGGTTCACGTACTCCGGACAACACAAACGGATACCAAAAAGAGAAGGATAACATAAGGAGCAGGTGGTTAGATCGAATGAATACTCATAAGGCCAGAAGGTGAACAACGGCGCGATTAGTCTAACACCATCACCATCATCATAGACAGCAATACACCGGTTGTTCACACTGATGCTTAACTGCCGCAACAGCAACACAGGGGCAGCACCCACATAGATGTGAGACGACGTATACGCTGTAGAGGATAAAGCAAAAGCGAATCATGGGAACTCGGTTAGTCAGGCACCACATATTTCAGTCCATGCGCACCTGATTATTTTCGCAAATGCAACGAATGGCGCCTGTTTGGTCCCGAGCAGGTTGGAGCTCATGTTAACCACACACTCCACGGCAGCCACAGCACCCTCCACCGTCAGGTAGCAAACCAAAGAAGTCTTCCCTGGATGAGACAAAAATATAAAAGAAAATACGTTGAAACCACTCACACAAAAGGGAGAACAATATGTTGATGTCTAGTTTGAAGTAATAAATGCTAATCAGGAATCGTAATGCTAGTTAAAATTACGCCAGTCACTCACAAAGCAAAACATAAAAGGCAGACCATCGTCCTGCTTTTACAAGTAAAACACGGTTAGTTAAGACAACAGTCTGAGCATGTATTGCGAGTTGTTCGGTCGAATGCATGGCGATGAAAACTACAGTTAATCGGGGTTCGTTCGGGGTTTATTTTAAGGAGATTTTTGCTCACAGACTGATTACTTTCCCTCGATTGAATGCTATGGGTGAAATAGTTACGTAGCAGTTTGGCGTCTACAAACTGATGACCACGTTACTAGTAAGTTTAGTGAGCCATTTCGCTATTTGGGTCAAATATATTTTGATAAGGGCTTTACCATTCTGTCCCTAACCGCGTATTTTAACTGCGACATTGTTTGCATAAACTAAACAGACCAACCACAGGCTTTTCTATTTTGCATCAACTACTTATTTGCTTTATATCCGTACATACACACGGCACGACCGATGTGAAGGGGGTTTGTCAAAACCAAAGAATTACAGTGCTGATAGCAAGATAACATTTGAGCTAATCAGAACTTGACAGACCGGCTTGAAAAACAGTCTACAGTCAACCACGTTTCCAGGCTCTGTCATCTTTTGAGGGAGACACGAGAAGTAAATCATGTGTAGAAAGTGTTAATGGTCGGAGCGAACACGGAGAATGTAGTGATGACGGATACAAAAAGACAGCACAAACCTAGACAGGAACGGAGAAATTATCCCTCAAGCTCACGTGTAAGATGTGATGAGAGATTATGTAATTTCGAGCAATGTACTAACATACGAGTAAAGCCAACGGAATTGGTGATCATCGAAGAGTAACGTGGTGTTGAGGAGGGAACTCCGAAGAGCATATGATGACATACAACGCCAATGCACGTCGCAAATCACCAATGTACAAAGCCTCAAAATGATATGCGGTAACGAAATCGCTTTGAATTTTTCGAACCAATGGCCGCCTAAAGCAGTATAACTATCACAGACGAAAAGCTGCTGACCAAAAGGAGCGTTCTGTACAAACAGCAAGAAGGACCGAATCCAAGCGACAACTAAACCCGTTTACAGTAACAGATGTAAATGACGCAGAGAAGTCACCGTGGTACTTACGTTGTTGGCTCCAACCAGACGTAACTTGGTTCAAGGTTTCCGTCAACTTGGTTGGATCGGACTGGTCTCTGACGGGGAGGTGACAAGGAGAAAGTACAGTAATGAAATAGGCCGTGGACAGACAACGAAAGAGAATAGACAGTTGAGAAATGTCAATTAGAACAGATTAAACTCTGCTCATGTCAAGCATGCGTTCACCCCATAGATACAGGTTTTGTGTGTGTGATACATGACTTAAGTGATCGTAGTCACATACCATCACCCCAGATAGTGTTCCGTAAACTTCAAAATTTTCCTCAGAAATACAGAGAAACAAACACAACTGGAAGAAACAGCGGTAACAAACTACTGCGTCGAGTAACAACCACATCTTTCCTTGAAGAAAGAACGTGTCAAAACATTGAGCGCCTTAACAGGACACCAGTGTTGTGCATGGGACCAACAGAAAACGGAGTGAGGAGGAAATGAGGCATACTGGGCTACTGAGACAAAGGTGGTTGAGAAAAAGACAGCACTGAAGTGTTAATCAAGTCTCCGTAGTTACAAGAAGCAGACAACACAAGCTGTCTTTACCAATCCAGTTTAAAACAAAACCGTTGAGATACCTAACCATAAGAGTTTCTGACTGCAGACTAGTTTACAAGGCGTGCGCGGGAGATGACTCTGAGTTGAACGAATAAAACATGGAGCTGCAAACAGAACACCTGAACCGAAAGTGATAAAGCAGTTTAAGTGAGAGAAACAGAAAAGGCTGATAAAACAAATACGGCGCATGGAAAATCATGCGGGAGTCCAAGTTACTAACCGAAGGATTGTCTGTACCACAGAATAAACTGGTTGCTTGATCAAGGCCGTCTGAAAAATAAGTAAACGGGTGAAAAAGTTTACACGAGAATCATTGAAGAGCATATTAAGGTAGCAACGCTTTGACGTTAAAAAAGTGAACTATAAAATGTTGGAATATTACCCACGAAGCAGACTATCTGTGTCGCATGGCCAAGGGAAAAACGAACGTAGCATCTGTAGGTCGCGCCAACAGTGATCACTTAATCATACCTACACCACACCGGGGTTAACGATGTAAAGTTAAAAGGTGAGTGGATATGCATTAAAAGCAGTCAGAATACATTCCATAAGTGATAAGTGGAATGGGAGCGTGTAAACAATAACTGCTTGGAACCACACACGTCTATATTCAAGTTAGAAATGTCAGATTTTGAGATGAAGACCGTCGATAGACACCAGTACAACGAGCACTGCACTTCAGCTTCCTGATGGTGGAAGATGAAATAAACAAGTTGAAACACGGTCAACCTATAAGTGTCACCATTTATAGTGGTATTAGTGTCTGCAGGGTTAAGCCTCGCGGTCCAGACGGTTAATGCTTGAGACCCGTGGATGAATTAGTGTTGGGGAATGTCTATTTTCCCCAAAAATGATTTATTTTTCGAGATATTATCGAAAAATAAATTGAGATTTTGAATCTTACTTTTTCGCGCCACAACGTGCCAAAACTCAATTTTGGCGCACGTTTCTCCGGCGCCTGTGATTGGCCCATCCCACTTTTAATGCACCAATTCAAGTGGGATTCTTCAAGGCCATAAAAAGGCTATATATATGCAGACGCTCATCTGCATTGTTACCTTTGATTTGAGAGCAAATACAATCTCTGCTAAGGGTCACGGTCTTCTGTGTTGTTCTGGGGTTTCCGGGTATTACCAAGCTCAGTGCTACGTTTCGTGATTTGTATTGTCGTGTGCTAGATATTCTGATTATCGTTTGACCAGCGGGTCATAACAATTAGTCTTTGAAATAGCTCTGTCTTTGGAATGCATTTCCAACATGTCAGCTGTGGCCCCGCCAATGAGTAACTTGGGGATGCAGAGGTCACAATCTCATAAGACAAGCTGTGGACTCAGGTGTACATTTGTATGGACACACTAAAACCGTCCGCCCATAATCGCCATTGTTTTTGTAGTACTCCATACGTTGCAGTGGGTGCATCATATACATAAACACCTGTCTGAATTGATAGCATGTCACCGGAACAGACAAGTCTAGGGTTTGCGTGCCGCATCGTGCGAGTTTAATAGAAACTGAAATGGGCTTGAACCGACAATGAAATGAAAAATGTACACCGTAGAAGCCAGCGACAAAGGGTTCAACTTCAATGTTTGGTTGCGAAAGTCGAAACTGGGGCTTTTAGCCTTTATCAACCTAGACATGACATTAGGCATACTGTCAGAAACGATGCGGCAGTTGCTACTGAAAGGCACGCTCTCTCCTTTACGTGTTAAATTCTTCTTCTGTCTGGGTTATGGTGGTCTGAAAGTATAAACAGCTCACTGTGACTTGTACGACATTGACCACCATATGGTACAGAAGTATGAAACACAGCGTTCTGGTTCCGGTAGGTTTATAGCCAGTGTTGAATACACAAGAACCAACGGTTCATACTACCAGTATTGCCTGGCTGTCCTCTCTGAGCTCACATTCTACAATCAACCCGTTTAATCACTGTTGCTGTATAAATACATTCACATCAGTTTCCAGTAGGCAGTTGACGAAATGAAATCGAAATGTTAACATTCAGTAATGTCGGTTTCTTAGATGTCCAGAGAAAGCGATAAAAAAAGTAGTGCTTTAGATACAAATGAATTCTGTTGGATCAGTGGATAAAACGACTAGTCTCGATATTTCTAACATTGTGAACTGTAAGTCAGTTTTAAACAAAACGCAATGTGACAGCCTGTCACCAAATAAGTCCATCAGCCCATGAGTGGATAGAATACCACAGTAATTGTCAGTCAGCCAAATGTAAAAACCCGAATTAAAGAACCCACACATTTTGGTCTTGTGGTTATGTTATTCAGTTAGTCAGATCTAAAGACTACAGAATAGTTAGCACCGACACAAAATGCAAACCGGATGACTGCAACAAATATACCCACAGGACTACACCCGTGACACACAACAGTAAACAATACTGCAAAGAGCAGGGAATTGCCTTTGATATGAGTGACTTTAATGGAGGCAATGGATCAACTGGAAAGCAAACTTGATCAAAAAGGAGGCACATAGTTATTTCTCATCCTCTCAACGAGCAGCTGTACCTGACGGTTGTGGACACCAGCCCGTGTGGTCACCAGTAGTCATATGGGTCAAAATTGCTCATGTATAAACAAGAACAACGAGTGTAGAGTGAGTGACAAATGAGAACAAGACTGGAACTAGACGTGAAGATGCCACGATTAGAGACTGATGACAAAAATTTCAGCAACATCAAAACGATCTCGATGTCTTATACACTGGATAGATAAACAAGCTGAGACTAGACGGACAAATGTTAGTTCACATTCCTTGGTCGTGAAGACCGAATACAAACAAAATAAAATGAACATTGTATATGATTAAAAAGGCAATGCGTGATAGGGAGAACGTTATGATTAGCAAAACGGATGCCTGGGTGAAGGGTTAACTAAAAACTGGAGCGAGAACCAGAGTGATCTCACTTCGAAGTCGCTGAGTTCAGAAATCGGACAGAATGACTAGAGAACGCAGACGAGATTTAGGACAGGTGAATACATATATGCAGAAAGACCTTTTTATGCATTGATACGTGTTCCAAAATACACTTTCATTACAACTAAATGTAGCTATTCGACTCGCCACAGATTAGTAGTAACTTTTAACAAAAGATAAGCTAAGAATGGCAAGATACGAGCCCCGCAGGCGGACCTAGCACAGATATACAGAGTGAATTATTGCTGGAGGCTTGTTAATAAGCTAGTTGAACACGCCATAAGAATTATTCCTCGTAGTTAAAGAACCGTGCATGAGATAGTGTATGACCCTGAAAAACCAAAACGGCTTGCAGTGAATTGTCATCGGTCCTTCAGAGGGCTACATGGCTAGTTACACTGAAGTGACACAGGAAAGTCAGTAAGTTTCGAAACTCAATGGTTTATAGTTAATACAAGTCGCCCATCAAATCAACATAAATTCCTCATCTGGACGCGATCTAGGTTTAAAAAATTTCAGTAAGATACAACAAATCTGGAACACAGTGGCGTCACTAATTGAATGACAAGGAAAAAGCTCTTTGGCAAGGACTCACCAGCTCATCAACAACTTCTGTCTGACGCTTGCTAGCCTCAGGGGCTGACGGCTGTGCTGAAACGGACGAAAAAATGAACTGTAAACCGGACGAAGGATGATGTGGCTAAGCAGCTAAAGTATAAAATGTAAACTGTAAAATTGTAACTGACATGATCAAAAGTATATCGGAACGAGTCGAAAAATACAAAAAAAAATTGAAAAACTTACCCTTCGGTTGTAACAACGGTCCCAATTTATGAAAGCGGATGCAAGCGCGACTAAGCCAATTGATTTTCTTGTCACTGAGAAACAGATGAAAAGTTTGAGCGAAATGTGACCAAAGATTCTAAGACAGTCGAATCGATTATGGATGGATTAGCAAGAACTCAGCATTATCGTTTTACTGCTACCCGGCTGTAAAATAATTCAGATACGAAAATAATATTAAAAGGCCCGAGTAGTAACGAACAAGGGGCACGACGCAGAAGATTTTTATTAAAACTGCAAACCTCAATGTGTCTACATTTTATAAAGAAGCGAATAGAGGAGCAACATGCGTGGGTAACGTGACAGACATCTGCGAGGCAGCACCTTCAAAGTTTCCATTACTTCGTCTACCCAATATTCACATTAGTTGGAGTGCGAGGTCTCAAACCCGGAGAGTAAACACAATTTACACCTCTCCGTTAATGGGTAAGGAAAGTCTTTCACCCCCGCATAACGAAATGAAAGTATCCACCATATAGTTATGGGTTGAGTCGAAACAAACGCAAAGTTGTATATTGTTTGCCCAGCTGAGTGGGTTAAGGAGGGAAGTGAGATTACATCTACGCTTGTTTCATAAAGATCACGAGATCATGGCCTTTTGCAAAAATATATCGTTTAGGGATTGTCCCAAAAAGCAGGGTATTTGAAATATGGCTAGAAACCAATACAGGGTGGAAAAAAAGGACATCTGAGATTTTCCCGAAGCAGAATTCTTATCCACAACCACGGGGGAACAATGAAATTTGGTTCTATACACTCACTCTGTGGTCGATGAAATGTATCATGCCGTAATCCATAAGAATGCTTGGGATCAATAAAATTTGTGCTACACAGGGCCAAACAAAGCCAGTGTAGCGAGAGACATGAAAATCTTAGGGTCAAAAACCTACAGAACTATAAGTCGCAAATCTCCTGCAGGTTGAAACGCTAGCGAATAAGAAAAATCAATTCCCAAGTAAGATTTGCTGTAGGCAGAAAATCAAAAATGATAGTCTTCTGAGTGGAATACAACAATTTTCGTGAAATTATAAGTGGATTATTTTGCAAAAGAACGGCGACTCCGCGAAAGGTCAGCAAGGTCCTCACAAAATCAAGTGAGCAACAATTAAGTAGATAGAATCTGAAATTTGTCAAAACATACTAATTCCTTTCATCTGTTGGAAATTTAGTTGCAATACGACCTTCAGCGAAAATGCATACCTTCAGTTGGTTGGTAGTGACCCTGTTTTTGTTACCGAAGGCACATCGGTCGAGAATGTCCGTCGCTTCAACCACGTCAGTAGTGCCATCTAGTCAGTTCGTAAATACTGTCCAGAGGGTGTCAATGAGAGTAATGCATTCGTCAATCTTCGCTAATTGTGGCGTCGTAACGAGGTCTATTCGTCAATTAAAGCTAGGGTTTTATGTGAATCAGAGACCTAGCCAATTTGTGCGGAGGATGCCTATAGCCTATCGGTGTTAGGATACCGCTGTATTTGCTATTAAGCCGTACCATGTAGGATGTCTGCGTAAGAACCGCGGAAGTCATCTGGGAAAATGTACGAATTCACAAACTATGACCGAGATAAGAAAAATAACCTTCACTGGATGAGTCACATAATCCGCAAGCCAAAGGAGCGTCCGTCGAACTGCGCATTACTCGATGTGGCAGGACGGCTAGGAAATGACACGATCATGGACTTGGAAAGCTTTGGTCGTCCCGCTGAGCAAGGTTGGTAGATGACGTCTACTTTGTTGAGGAGTTTTCCACCATGCAGACCGCCGGTCGGAAACATTCTCTGACATGGTAGTGCATTGTAATTCATACGAGCTGGCATCGGCAAGATTGTTGGCCCTTTTTTTGTTTGAAGGCTCACTAATTGCTCTTTTCTTCCTCTCTTCTGTTCGATTCCATACAATTGTATCTATCAAGTGTTCTGTCACTTGGTGGATCACTGTCAGGATCAATTATAACTCAAGCATCTAACCCATGAATACGGATTGAAGCTGAAAATCATGATGATGCGTCGTGACGGACGAGTGTTGACCAGTTCCAGTTGGACTCTGCCCTGCAGGTCTTGTACTGCAAAACAGTGGGTGTATTTGAATCCGATAAGCATTCTACGTTACCTACAATTTCCGATCTGTGGGACACAAATGTAAATGGCGTGACCATATGAATCAAGAAAAGGATAGAGATTTAGAAGCCACTGTGGTCCACAAGGTAAATCTGTTCTGTTCTCCATCAAGCAACTCGGATCTAATCAATTCACACTAATAGCATGAACTGATGATGACCACAAGAGTGAAATTAAATTGAAATACTCCACGAAAGCGATGAAAGTGAGAAGTGCTCACCACAAGACGTCTGATACGGCTAAATAGGCGTCTCCAAGCCCACTGGGAAGGAATGGGCGAGAAGTCTGGGTGGCCAGGCTCAACAAGGGTCCATTTGACAGTTCGGCGATTGCCAGCAGTAGTTTCCGCAGGCCTGCAAAAGACATCGTGATGAGAAACATTCTTTTAAAAGTTTAAACATGCAAACATACGGTGAAATAATGGCCCGGAGAGCATACATGAACAACGCAACGTACTGATAGAAATAAAAGCGAAAAACGTTTTTATCTGAAACGAGGAGCCAGTGTCCCGACGACCGATTAACTAGCTATGGTCAATATCGTTGGCAGGAGAACATGGATTGAAACGCTGGTTGAATTGCTTACGATCCGTTACTGGATCATCAGTCGTGAAATATCTTTAGCAAAGAATTCTGATACGTCTTCAAAAATACATTCATCAGAATGACGCAAGAGAACGGATGCAGCCATCATGCAACAGCAGTTTGTCGTTGCACACGTACTAAATAATTGGTTAGACATAGTGCTTAAAAAGAATCACTCCACTGGTTTAGAGGGCCAGAAATTTGAAGAATATCTTCACTCTGGAACGACAAGATTACGACCCTCCCATCTCAGTAATGAGCAGCATCGCGGTCAGCTGTTATGATCACATCCACACTTCTCTTTATGCCAAGGCTATTTACGGATGTTTATGGCACCGGATTCCATGCGTTAGGTAAGCGATCCAGGCGAATGACATAAGAATTACACGCACTCTGACGTCCCAATTCATCAGATTGTTGAACCGCATTCATTTTACGACTAACGTGAATTATAGCCAAGAAGCTGACATTTTTTGTTAACGAATGTTACCCGACGGTCCTGCTCAACGTTAAAAATGGGTTTAATGCGTTATTGTGAGACAGACCGGTGACTTCTAGAGTTAACTTTGCACATTTGTCTGGATCATTTCTGGTGTAAGAATGGACCGTCTGTCTCTCTGAAGTACTGTAATAGATGAGACGTCACTCTTCGGCTTTATTGATCCAAATAGAAACATGACCAAAGCTTCAAATACTTTGCCCACATTGTTTCAAAAAATTGATGATTTAGTCCGGCCGTATGAATCTGCGGCTTGTGTTAATTAATCAACGGCGGAACAACACGAGCAAGCACCCACGTACAACTTTATCGCACGAAGATAGTTAATTTTATCACTGATATTTTGCCAACGTAACATGCTCATTGTTACCTACCTGTTTGGAATAACTAAGATTCACAGCGCTCACTGTCGTCAAAATTATTTATTGTGTGTCTGGTATACGTGAAGCAATACGACACTACGAACTCATAACCATGTCATTAAAGTTGTGCTCGATACCACTAACATCATCGAAAATTCAGTGCACGCCAATGGTGAACATTTGCGCGACCTACCATACAAGTTCTGCAAGCGACAGCCATAATCCCAGTTTCGTGCATTTTAGTATTCGGCTCGTTACTCTTACCATCGCAACCAGTTAGGCAAACGAAAGAAGGTAAACTAAAACGGCGAACGACGACTATCCTCAGAGTAACCCACAGAACGACAATTCCAGTGATTATTCGACCAACAGATGCAGTGGTTGTACGAAATACTAACCAGCAAAACAACTGACAAATTATAGATGCTCAAAGACAAGACAAAAAAGAATGTCATGGGGTTAACTGACAACCAACAATTCAGCTATGTTTTGCAGTAAGAGGTGAAGATCAATCGGAGCACTATGAGAGACGTTCATGTAAACAGGTTAAAGTGATGATCCAGTATATAGGTGATAAACACCCAATGAGGGTTATAAGACGAATTTGAAAGAAGCCAGTTGGCAAATTAGTCAGAGGCATCGAAGACATTAAGAACAACATAGTTAACGAATAAAAAGAGAGAATCTGTCTGAATGGATCGACGCACACACAAATGACGTAGAATAACTAACCTAGTCAGGGAACAGTAAGGCTAGCGCGACGATTAGCTTTAAGAAATGAAGAGGCTTGTTGCTTACGATGTTTAATAATAGTTTGGGTGGCGAACCAAAGATAAACGTTTAATCAAGAGACCAATAACATGCCATACGTAGGAAAAATCACTAGAATGCACAACTTCCAGATATGTGACAAGTTCAAAAGTTGCTACTAGGGTTAGGCTGAGTAAAAAAAGAGTTGAGTGGGTGAAACTAGCCATCGAAATTTAACCCTTGTGCAGAGTGAAAACCATATTTGGGCGTTCAGATAAGTCAAACATCAATTGGGGGGTTTTCAAGGTTTGCTAATCATCGCAGTGAAACCGAGGTATTAAAAGTGCAGAACATAACGTAATCGATGAGTTTTTTTTGCACCATTAGGTGGTCCCTGTCATGCAACATGATGATTTACAGGTCAAGCTGAGCAAAAATAGATGACACCATAGGTAACCGAGCCTGGAATCCGTGAATTCATCCGCTGATCGGTGCAGCTACCTTGCAGTGGCTGAGTTCTGCAGCAAACACAGCACAAGATGAACCCTAGATGAACGCTTGAGAGAAATGGGAGGAAATAATGCATACTGTGAAACGCAACAACGACTGTGCAAGAATTTGCTACAGAGCACCGAAGAGTCCGCTTGTAAAGAAATGATAAAAACAGAAAGGATTGTGATCAAGACACAAACAGACGGATGGAACATAAGTACTGATAGATATCATAAATCGATGAATTTCTGAACTGGTCTGTACGAATGAAGTTTGCAATGCATTGCCATACCAGCCAAAACGCAGAAACATTCGCAGAAGCAAGTAAAATGTCTGTTTTACGCTTAAAGTTGTTTATAAGGCCGTGTAATTCCGTCTTGCGAATGTAGGCATACTCCTCACTGATTATACCGTTTTCCACTATTATTGCCCGGACTTCCAACCGGAAATTTTAAACTTCCTCCTAAATCCACGAGGCATTTGCCTTTCGTTACCGATGTTCCTCGTTCTAGTCTCATTAAATTTGTTGCGTTTCGTACGTTGTGTGCCTATCAACCTTATCCGACTCTGATAAAACCATTCAGTTTAGTCTTGGCAAATGAATATCAGATTCCTTCACTAAGTTCAGTTTCAAATTCATGCCTGTATCCGTAAATGTCGTTCATCCGTTATGTCTCAATTAACACGCTTTCTGATTAATTTTATTTCCTCTATGCAAAAAAAACTGTAAAAGTGAACCACTACTGAAGAAGTGGTTGTAAAAATGTTGAATATCAACCTGAAGTATGTGAAATAATTTCTAGACTAAACTTGAGATTCCTACTCAGAATTCCAAAGCACACCTGTCCGAACCTACCGGTATGATGAGTAATGTGTTGCCAAATTTCGTTTGATACTCCTCGATCCTTACAACGATATTATTCGACGTTAGCTCTTTCAACAATCAGCGCTGTCAGTGTTCCACAGGTTCCGCACGTTGACCGTTTCTCATTGATCTTTTGAGATATACAATTGAATACTAGATGCACTACCCCCAACATGTCCCTGCATTACGCTAGCCTTAATTTCGAAATATTTGCTTAGCAACCACGAAGATCTTGAGTGAAGTGAAATTTCACATTTGTGTGATTCACAACAGCGAAGGGCCGACTGCATCCCTTTTTGAACTTGGCTGTCTCTAAGTCCAATGGCTTTGGTTCGTTATGCTCTCTGACCTTTAACTTGATTTTCTACAATGAATGGCTGCTATTTCGTGTTGTCTCAATGTTGTTTCTACAGTCCACCAGACTGTCCTGTGTATTAGATGTCCCTTTTGTGTGGTAGTTATCCACCGAGCTGCGCTGTACACAGATAACCAACAAAATCCTAAGTTCCACTGGATGATGATGGGATCTGTGTTTTAGTATACTTAGTCATTTGGTATCCCAGTTATATTCGAACTTGCCAGGCATTCCTTCATACTGCGACTGAGTCATTCTGTCGATTGTTCAGTATGGGAGTGGAACGATGTTCGTAGATGCTGGTCGTCAGCTAACTAGTATTCTTTAAAACGGGTGAACCTCAAAACCCGGGCCTTGATGGCCTTGTTGATGAAGACGTGCATGACAGTTTCGCCTTTTGCATTGGCTGTAGGAAAGGTTTCCACCCATCGCGTAAAGTGATCAATCGTTATCGTAATAAAGAAATTTCCCTCTGTATCTGCCGGGAGCGGAGTAGAAGCGTCTTTCTTCTCGTACGACCGGCTGCCCGCACAACGAAGGGCTCTGTCGGCGGTGTTGCCATCGGTACTTCTTGAGTTGCTAGGCAGCTCAAACAGGTCTGAGTGAACTCGATCAAATCACTCAATATCATGTACCGAAATATTTCCGGTAAACCGAACGAACGTGTGTGCAAGTTGAACTAACCATCACTACTGTTCAATGAAAATAAAAAATGAAACTAGAATGATCGTAATTGTCTCAAACTTCCACAATGATGAAAGGTTGGCCGGTTTCTGGACAAAGCCAATCTAGATGTTTAGCAATTCCTGAAGACGTACTACTGGTTTGGGTTGCTGCCTTAAAGCGTTTCAAATATTTCGTGTGCCCTAGCATCTTGACTGCCAACGGTTAACAACTATATCAACAAGTGTTAATGTACGGATGAGTACGTTTTCAACTGACTGTTCACATTAACGTATTGCTGATGATATCAAACCGATAGTTCACGGTTTGTGCTATGAACATGCCCGATGGGGCAGTTGGACTCCAATGATCGAAATGTTCTCAGCGAAAGTAGTCAACGTGGATCTTTTACACTCATCGGCCAGAAGAGATGTTTGTAGTCTATCTCAACGCGCAACATTGTTCCTATAATATAGGCCCAATATTTTTTGCGGGTCACCTAAGACCACCAGGCATTCCTTTTTTCGTGATAGAATATCTCCGCTCTATTTCTGCTATTACCCAACTGGCGTACAGAACCGTCCCTGAAGGTTGAGAAAAAACGACGCCGGCTCCAACATTCAGTTTGGGGATCGTAAGAAGCTGTTTATTGATTATTGCCATCTCAGTGGTTGGAAGACCAGAATGCTTGTTGAAATAACTCGGGCTAGAATTTTCAATCATAACTGACCATTTTCAAAAAGGATCCCAGTTGACGTTTCGGATTTGAAACCACAGAATCGTTCATAGCTATCAGCTTCATTGGTAGTGTTTGAAGCTTTTCATTCAAGGTAGTACGACTAAGTAAGTGATTTTAGTTCCGCCGATTTAGCATTTATTATTATTACTTTAGGTCTCCTTCACTGTTTCGCTGCGTGTTCCAACACCCTGTTGACGAATATCACGATACCGTTTTCATTCATGGTCACTCCAGCGTGATTGTCTAAAAGGTAAAGCGGGTATCTGCAGCTATAGAAAAGCCGAACAGCACACTAGAGAATTCGTATTGATGTTCGTATACACAGAGGACGAGCTTTCTTGCTTTTACATGTTATTTCTATGCTCATTGGTAGTCTCCGGCGTGAACTGTTTGAGAAGTCCTATCGAAACAGTTGATCCTCCGGAGCACTTTGTAGATTCCATATGATACAATGGGATTGAGTTCGAATGTGAAATGTTCGAATACCCGGGGACAGGCTTCGCAGCTTAGCTGGAAAAATCTTTGCCACGTCTGGGTATGCTGATTTTATTGTCGGTTTGAAACCAACAACGGCCCAAATTTTTCACGATTGGGTCTCCTCTAAACTATTGATAGTTGTAAGTGGCTGCAGCGTACGTCTATGACAGATTTCACCTTAGTTTCAAACAGGCATGAAATAACCTGCTTCGTACGTCGAAGTGAAAACGTAACATTGACTGTCACTTGATGCAACTCTTTGAGGTCTCAGGAGAATCAACAGGTTCCCCCTATTTTCCTAAAAGATAGTAATCGTAAAGAAAATGGGTTGCTTGCTTGTAAAAGAATTTCCTTTGGACAGCATCTCGTTTAACTGCCACGCCATCGCGTGGATGGTGGTCATCTACGTATCGATCCGCTCTGTCTCTTCTTCTAGGTCAACCGAGACCTATGAATAAACCTTGTGGTAATTACCGTGTGTGAGAATACATACGTTAAATTATGGATGCGCGATATGAAGGGCTTACAATGAATATTCTGGTGACAGCAAATTTACCAGTTTCGCATCGTTCTTTCGTTTCGTCTCAGTGCAACTTCACAGCAGTACCAACAGCAAGTGACGTATGCCTCCCCAGGCCCACGATATGATTCAGTACAGGCGGAAGATTAGCACCTACTAGTCTCTGTGTTACATTGTCGAGAACATACCGCATAATACGTCTGAAACCACTCGTAAGACATTTTCGAAGGTCAAAATTATCTCTGACTGACCCCGTCGCGCTCTTTCCCGTAATTAAGCGTTTGTTACTCTCACAATCTGCGTCTAAAAGTGCCAAATCTCCAACCCGTCTCTTCGCGCCATTGAATCTCACTCACCTGCCCACAGACCCGTTGCTACCTGTCAATCACACCCTCCTCAACTCCGTGAATAGGGCTTTCTTACGGGCCGCAGCAAAACTGTCAACAACTGATCGGTCTGCCTGAAGGTCGGATATCTAGACACGTAAGACCGATCCGGTCGCAATTTGTCGACTCATCCTTACCTGTCAGTCACCTGTGCTTGCATTTGTCGTGCAAGCACGGCCTATTGCGGTCAATCATCGCGCATTACTCCGTGAACGCAAACAAATTGGGGTTAGCTTCTGTACTTGATCCAATTGTTTATATTACTAGTACCATGTTTTAAGCGGTTTGATTTGGTTCTGATATTTGGCGTCGTTAGTTACACGTGCGTCGCCCAACGTTCGCCGGAAGAACGTACATCGCCCAAGTACATTTCAACACCACAGGGTCCCGATAGTTGCGAAACAACCCCCTTCTACTTTAACTATTTTCCAAGTACCTGACAACCAACCCATTTTGTTTGTAGTTAACCCGACAGTCCTAGTACCCACCCTATTTCACTTTATTATGGATTCATTCATAAAAATTTTCATTGTTCTTGCCAGTTTTCTCTCGAGACAGCCGGGTTTCAACTTATTGTGTTGGTAGGCAACGGGCGAACTAGACTAAGAGGTTAATATCAATGTCTCTACAAAAAACATTCGTCATTTTCTTTTGTGAATTCCCATTCACTTTAGATAGGTCCAACATAAGTAGCTGATAATGGACCAGAGGGTCCCTATGTACCAAAATTTGGCATCACTGAAACGGCTTACCACCTTCTGATGATTTTGCCTTTCGACGGATCGTTGAACCGGAGTCGTTTTGGTAGTAAGTACGTGGCCGTTGTTTTTGTCTGTTTGTTTGTAAAATAAACAGCTTCCGTTCATCTTGTGAGTAATCTTAGATGCAATTGACAGGTTTGCATTGCTGTTCGATTCACTGGACTTCGAGATAATCGCAAAATCCGGCAGCTGATCTCATACGTTTCCGCTATGATAGCTGCATCCGGTTATAAGAGTTACCTCACCAAAGTAGGTGGTAACTGTTCCATAAAACAGGGTCTTATTTTGTCAAAATCTAATGCAACTGCGAGCGCGTTTCCAAACAGAAATAACACCATCCAGTGCAACGAATATTCTAGCTAAGCATAGGGCCCATTAACTGACCAACTTTGAAAGAATGGTTGGTGTTTTGTTGTTGATATTTGGCTGTTATTTGCTGCCGCTGTACCAACTTACAGGAGCGACGGTTTTTTCTACCGCTTGTGTTGTTCGTTATCAAACCATCCAACGTTCTGATCATCGACGCTCTGAGGTATCAGACTGCAGATCGAAGTTATTTTCGTGACATTTCTGCCCAACGTAGGATGGATCGAGAAGCAAATTAAGAATGTGCATTTTTCAGTCTTCCGCCCGAAAGTGCGATGTAGCCAGTGGATCATACACCATACCAGAGAATACAGCTTGTGTCGCTGGTTTCAATCTAGCCAAAGACCATCTCTTTCATAAGTAGGTCTCATATACTTCAATAAAAGCTGTCACACTACGCAACAGTAAGAAATAAATCAATAGGAATATATGTACGCGAATAAACCACGGTGCCCTAAATAATGGTATAGGATGAGTCAGTGATTAACGCCAGGAGGTTGATAAGTTAGACTAGTGTACAAACACTGAACAACGTACGGCTGGTGTCACCAAAACCGGGGAGACTGTAGGCGAGAAGTTCGAAGACGGTACCTCTTGTCTTCGGATCCAGTCTACGAATGAAAGAAGATAAACAGTAAAACCAGCGGCGATATTCAAGAACCATCAATCACAGTGTTAGTAAACAACAGTTTGTAAAATGAAAGCACAAATATTGACACTGAATACAAAGGCTGCAACGAAACTAACGTTGAAGAATGAAGGTGTTGTCAAGGTGCATGGGAGACTGAAAGACGAGGAGCGCCATCTAACCTGAAATGAACGAGTGTCCTAAAACATACTTTTTGAAAACAGGATACAAACATGATCTCGCAGTTGAGAAAAAGATGGAAAGTAAAAATTGAACAAGATGTGCCAGAAACAACCCACAGACGTGAATCACTTCAGCAAGAATAACGTCTTATTGAACGAAGGATGGGAAAAACTCACTTTTGCAACAGTTCAAGTAGCCCGACGAAATCCTGTCTGGATAAGGATGCACGGGCCTCAGTTAACCATACTTCACGCGATTCAGACGGCAGTAAGGTACTCAGATGATCCAGGGGGTCGCTAAGCTCCTGTAAAAACGAATTGAGGCAAACGGGAAATATAAACATCTGAAAGTCCACTCAAAAGGAGAGCAGAAAACTGAGCTCAAATTTAAACACGACATTACTTCCAATATGCTTCTCATTCATGGGAAGAATAAGCTCAATGGTCAATCATACCGAATGACATCGCTTATGATTGTGAATTCAGAAAAAAACCGACTACAGTGCATCATCATGAAAGACAGCAATACACCAGTGGCTCACACTGATAACTGACTGCCATACAATTACAAAAAGAAACAAGGCCTAACTCGGAAGCAAAAGAAAGGAATCTCAAGGCTACCTACATTTAAAAACCGTAAGCATCGAGTTGCTTACGACTTGAAAACAAATAATCAGGCTGCAATTGAAAGTTAGGCGTCATCGGTGAGAAAGTTTATGGATTTTACTGTCCATTGCCACTAACCGCGTTTACTTCATAGCCAACTCAACCAAACAAAATTCACGTCACCGAGTCTGATTAGCCGTCAACTCTCCTTGCGGCTCTAGCCATCAATTTTGAATAATTAGAGTACCAGTGTGAGAGACAAATCCAACCCGTAGTGGCTGGTAATTGACCTCATTTCCCTGGGTCATGTCAGTAAGGTACCATCAGACTGTCCAGACCTAAGTGATTAGACCAATAACATGAGACATCGCAATCAGGCTGTTTTGAACGTCACCTTATTCACAATAATTAACGGTTGACAAAGTGGACAACGGAACAGTACGTAACAAGCACTGGAACTATCCATAAGTTCAAACAGCAACAAAACTCGAGTTTAGTGAAGCTGAACACAGTGGGCGATGACTTCTATAACACGTCGAGCGTAAACAGATTGCTCATAACCATTCATGGTTGAGCACACACAAAAAACTTACCGGGCAAGAAGAGCGGAGCACGCGAAGGGCAGCTGCTAGAAACGCTTGATTTACGGGACTGAGACTATTTGCAGACAAATTTAACTGGAGCATTGCATCGAAGCATGTGCTGGTATGACGCAGACGTCGAGGAGAACGGCCTGTTTCATTGGGAAAAAGACATAATTAGAGTCCAGCTAATGAAAATAAAAGGTAGAACAGCATCTGACGAAGTAATCAGTTCCTGAATGTTTGAGGTGGACATTCAGTAATATAAAGAGAAAGTTAGAGTATAAAACCCCCACCGTCCAAACTGCAAGCCACTGGTTGCTACAGAACTCACAGGTAAGCTGTCAAAACCCACATAGAAGTGGTAATTAGTAACCTGAAACCGCGTGGTTGAGTCTATATCGTTATGACTGAACTACCGAGTCCTGCACTCTGGTAATTGTTAAGGAAACAATTCTTAAATGATCAGTTGTAAATAAGCAAATTTACAGCAGCACAAACAATAATAAACTCAGAATATTGTGGAAACAGTTAACGTAAAAGCTGACTAAAAAAGCTATACGAACTATTTAATGGCACTATGATATGATTTTTTGTCAAACAGAAAATATCAGCTATTGAGAGGAAGCAAAACGAAATTCAGCACAACTTGCAAACGTTATGGCGCAAGAATTCTCTTCAGTCAAGGGCAACCATGAAGAACACTTTCGCCAATGTCAAGGGCTCGTAAAAGGCCTTTAGCAGAATTGAAGTCAGGGATACGCACACACATCAAGCAGCATGAGGATAAATTTGGCTGTGTTACAGTGTGTCACACAAGATATGCAGTTGAGTCAGAATACAGACCGAACACGGTGTGATATTCATAGTAATTTACAAAGATGGACATTGATCAAAAATTCCAATCCGCGAGCCACAACGGCTATCGAAAACTTGGAATCGTTCGGTTGTTTAAATATTATAAATTGAACGTGGTCACCCATGTGTTTTTTATGATTTTGCACCTCTGAAAAATTAATCAATCAACGACAAAAAGATGAAAAAAAAACCCAACAGAATTGTCGGCGAGAGAAACGGACTATCAGTAACTCACGCAAACAGTCGAAAAGCTGATCGAAGAGTGCAGGAAGCACGTGCGGTTGTGAATCTTTAAGATGCTGCAACAAAGGATGAAGCAGTGCATCCTGAAAAGAAGATTGAAAACAAAAATGCCGTCAGTAGCAGCTCGGTTGGGATCGGCAAGGAGTACGCAGGCTGTTGAAAATACAAACAGCGTCTGCAAACTGCGCTCTTCACAATTCACCATTTGTGATCATAAAAATTTTGTAATTAGAGCTTCGGAAGAGTACAAGCGGAGTGCCGTCTTTCAAAAGCTTCTTGTTAAACAACTGTAAACCTGATATATGCAGTAAATTCATAAACTGTATTACACTGCTTGACCAATTTGCGGGAAAAGCGTCAGGATTAGCGAGGACGATGTGAAACAAGTGGCTAAGTGTGACGTATCGACGTTATTGAAAGGCTACCATGATGGATGATCGGAAGAAGTTGATATGAACTAGTAAAAACCTGAACTGTGGAAAAATCCAAGCAGACGATTTATCCTAATTAAACCGCGATCAGTTAGCCGATGGAAATAAGAAGGTTGATGACTGTGAAAGATGATTGTACACGGATGACAACTGGGATAGGCCTTTATCGAAGTAACAAACTGTAATACAGGACAATCCATGGTCCTTCACCTAGGCAACCACATTATGAAATAACTAAGTTAAATCAAGTCTTATTCACACAAACTTGTGCGGAATCAACGGACACGATTTTTGTGCTAGGCAGTCCATTTATACCTACCCAAAACTTCGAATTCGGATGAAGGGAAAAAACGCTTAGTGAGGTACTCTCTGAGGCAACCTGAAGGGAGCTAGTGAAATGATGCATCCAAGACCGAAACTTGATCGTAGCGGGTTTGGAAATGAAAACGCGAGCCGCATAAAAGCAGACATCCAACAAGCAGCCCAAAATAAGTATGGACCAGTGCACGTACAGGTAAGTCAACTGTTCTAAATGGCAATAATGAAATGTCGGCAGAGCAGAAAACAAGTGAATTCATCCTCCAGAGCAGTAAAGCTCCTATATGTCTAGTGTGAATAGTCAGAGGTCATGTGCACTACAAAACGACTATATGCTTGGTCACCAAAGTCAACAAACCTGAAGCCAGTTGAACATACGTGGAACATCTTAAGAGGACTAATAACAGTTAGCCATCCATTTCGTCATCAGAGCAAATGGTAACCTTGAATGAATCATTGATGGGAGCACAGTTTCGTCGCTTCATGCACCGATTTCGGCAAAGCACCATTAGCTTAGTGAAACTAGCTCATCTATCACAAACTCCTCGTAAAAAGATTACCGAGGATTTGTCGGACAGGAATCACGAACCGTACTGAGCAGACCAAAAAAGTTCTAAGCACTTAGTACTTGTGTACTATATGTATTTTAAAATCAAGTGGCATCTGCAATACACCGGTCATCTGTGATCTAAAGTGTAAAAATGACGGAAGCGACAAGGTGCTCATGTAATGATGATGATGATGGAAATGTGGTGAAAACGCCGTGATCTCTTCAAAAGGAATCGAACCATATTAGGGCCAAAAATGTGGTCCATGACTGTACCAAACGGTTCCCTAAAATCTCAGAGACTCAAATGAATCAAACGTGACAGTTCTTAGGAAAGTGGTTTACACAGGGCAGACTCCCTTAACAGGAATCTGCTTTAGTCAAAAAGTGAGTGGATGATGAACTGCCTCAAAACAGATTGAGTGGGCATCAAGATGACTTTGAGAGGAAGATTTTTATTCATGCCCTTTTCAAGAACGATTTATTCACCTTTGCCAGGATGAAAACAGCGAGATGTTTGGCGAGCTCGTCCGAAGTAAACTTGGAACAAATTTCCTATGAAAAGAGAGAAATGGAAATTGTTGAAAAAAGGGATACAAGAAGCAAAGAGTCGATTTGACAAACCACAAAAGAAAACGACACACATACCTTGAGTTTGTCAGGGTCTGGGACAGGAGACTGTTGTAGTAGACGTCCCAGTTCAACGCAGTGATCAACACCCAAAGCGAACATCGCATCTGAGACTAGAAACAAACATACGAAGAACTGGTAGGTAGGCCACAAGATTTAAAATTAAAACGACAACAGTTAATAGTATACACATAAAAAACAAACTCACAATGCTTTTGTTGTTGTGGAGATAAATTTGTCAGTAAACCATCTGTCATCAATAAGGTATACAATAAGTTCGGTTGAGATCGAAGCTTCTCCAATCCAAAACTTTGCGTGCTGTGAGTGAAAAATGGAAGATCAAAAGTCAGTAGTAAAGTCACATGGAGGAAAGTCAGAAACGAGTACGATGTTGAGGGCAAAGGTAGGAGTACAAAAGCAAGACGTGAATAATGAGACCATTCGTGACAGGTGCTGAAGAATCAGCGAGAAATTGCACAATGTTACACACAGCCGAACAACTTTATTCATTGGTCAACCTAGTCAGTTTAATTCAAACGTGTTTCACTTTCCTTGCCTTGGTTGACAAATCGCTTTTGGCATTACACTCAGAGGATGACACACGGTTCGCGTTTGAAACATAAAACTTAACGTAAACAGCCGGCTACTATTCCACACAAGGAATTTTTGCTGCGTTCACATGCCGGACAATAAACTCAAACGCACTGGCACCCTTTTGTCCAAAACTCGATTTATTCAAGTGATTTTGAACTGAATTTGCTGTTATCCCTAAGTACTGATGTGATCTAATGATAACCTCACCACAAACAATACATGCTGGACGTTTCGTTTTCGATTTCAAAGGTTACACAACCAGTGTGATGCGATACACCGAGTCACATGTGAGCTAGATATTGATAGATCACCCATATGTGGAAAGAACAGTAACTAGACTAGACTAGACTGGAGCCAATGAGAGCCCACACACAAGCTGCTGTAAGCGGAACTGGCGCGAACTATTCAAAAGCAGCGAACAGCTGTTACGTCGAATTAAGTTGTAATAGGTGGTGATTAAAACAAGTTGTCTGAACGCATGTCAGGTTTGAACAAGCGGGTAAGGTCGTCAAACGTAACAACGAGCGGGCCAAGCAAAATGCTTGTTGTCCAACAGCAATCGTGAACAATGTTGTTTCCTTATAAGAGGGTATTGTTTCCCACTAGACTAGGATTGGTTAGTGCCGCCCAGACCACGGTTGTTGTGGTTCTCATGATTTGGTAGCCCAGTTCGCGATAAGAAGCACTGTTGAAAAACAGGAATCGTACCTTTGCGTATGTGACCAACTGACTGCTGCTACATGAAAAATGAATTAACTAGTCCTTACCCTGAAAGTAAACATGATATTAATGACCTTGTGAGCCACTACTTTCGAATTGCATAAGATGTTGCGGGTTACCTAGCACTGAAGTAGCTCCAATTCACCTGATGTGCTTTAAGAACGCAAGTTATAAATCATTTTTAAAACGGGACCGGAAGGATGGGAAGCAGGCCAGGCTACCCTGCAGTTGAGAAGGTTCACTGAAGGAACGCATCTGATACAGTCACGCAGGCTCCCGAATGGCCTGCTGTTCGACTAGTGTATCAGCACAGATGAAAAAGCCAGCTTAATGAATACTAAAAGTCCCTTTTGATGGAGTGGCTTAAAGGAAGTACATGAGGATTTTTCTTCACATCCTATTGTATATATATATATGCAAGAGGAAATTGATCCCCCTTATTACATCCCAATAGAGAAAAGGTACATGCCAACTTCACAAAGAAAGATGATGGCTGCCGGATAAGTGAAACGATTCTAGAACATAGCCATTTGACGAACGTATTATGCAACATAACTTCTCGTGATGCAATGATCAACGCAACTGAACTGCACGTATCATTGATTAGGAGAAACTTAAGCGATCACGTCATATTCCGTGTGACTTCCTACTGTTGAAGTGGTTGCGGAGGAACACCACAAATGATGCAAATTCGAGGCAATTAGAACAGTGAATACGTTCGAATTAGTGGCAAACCCAAATGACCCAACCTGATAGCATCAGCTTCATAATAAACCCGAAATCCATTTTTATCAGTTGACGGAGACAAACGATAAGGTAGGAACCATCGTGTTTAGTGCCTCGTTCCTTACGACGGACAAAGTTTGAATTTTAGCATTTGTCCGACTCTGTGGGTTCAGAAACAGCTAGTGCTGACGACCCAGGTGCCTGGTGGCCCAGCATGATGAGATAAATAAGAAACGACGATAGGCACTCATGAATGTGCGTACAATTGTTATGACCTTATCTATCTCCCACAGTAACTTGATTACATGTACCTGTGTATCATGTTTCTCAAAACACCCAGCAAATGAAGTTCTTTGAATGTGCTACCAAAAAATAACGGGTTTCAAAAATCCACTTACGCCGGATGGCTAACGGCCGACAAACACAAAGCTGCCTGGTGTTTGTCGCTGGGTGCAAACGTGAACCAATGGTTGAACTGGGCCAATCGAAGGGTATTCTGACTAACCGTCAGGTTGATCCACTCCGCGGCAAGTGTGCACCATGCTTGCGGGGTGACAAACGAGGAGCCCGATTGGAATAGACGCTGACATATCACCATCCAGGTTGGAAGCCAATTGGCTAACGCGCCAGTGTCCATGTCAACATTGTCCGAGGGCACGTGCTTAACTAGCCAACTGGCTACCTCATTTACAGTTTCCGTACTAGGCTGCTGGTTGTCCTTTGCTCCGACAGGCAAGGTGAGAACAAGCGTATCGAATGCGGTCAACAAACGACTGTCCAAAGTGGTTGGCCAGTGCTGGGATAATTCATGACTCAAAGACCACCGGGGCAGCGAATAATGACGATCCGGAGAGTGAATAAAATACGGCGTGAGTAGCAGTAGTTCGTTGGTTCGAGGGAACACGAGCAGACCCAACTGGCTTGTCCAGACGCGGAGGGAATGTGCCGCATACAGATTGCTTGTCCGACCTGGTTTGAAGAAAAAACACAAATATGACTACGGGCACGTGAACATGAGTAGAAAAATGTTAATTACTTTGGATGACGTCTGTGAGTGACTGAAATTTTAAGCGCAATAAAGTACTACAGACACCGCGCGTGGAATGCACGGTTAGTTAATTTGAGAACAACCATGATATTCACTTTACACAGAAGTAACAACCCAAAGGCTCAATGAACACAAACAACGACCTAACCGAACACAATTACCTTAACGCTTTTGATAGTTATTACACGTTTTGTACATTGCTGAGCATATGTTATGCGTAAATTAATTCTGGTTGTCACGAATAATTCTTGGACTGGAGGCAACGTTAGGGCGACCACTGAACACAAGATACCAGCCCACACTATTTCTTCGATAAGCTTGCCAATGGCTAGAGCTGTGCGTTCGGCGCGCATCTAACACACTATTATTGTGATCAGCTTAGAAATTTTCCCCCATCTCACAGTGCACAGGTTTGGCACTGACCTTTTAAGTCAAGCCAATCAGATGACGGTTACTTCGTTATAGCTGTCCGTGTTCACCTTATCACACTTCACCCACATACCCTCATGTTTGTGTTCATATAGGCTGCTGCACCGTTAGACGATTGAAGCACTGCCGTCGGAGTGCCGTGAGATGCTAAAGAAGATCACAGATGTGATGTGCGTGTCGGATACAAGCCAAATGTACAACTCTAACCAATGGTAAGCTTATTAAAGGAAGGATGAGAACGAAAGCGCCTTGTGTCCAGTGATCGTGCAATCATGGTCCCCGATCTAAAAACCAATGGCAACAATCAGGGGTGTTAAACGCACGATATGCGATCAGCAATGACACGCAGTGTACAAAACATGAAACAGATAGCAAAAAGGTATGACTGTTTGGATCGTTTTACTACTGAACATTCAACTGTGAAGAGACAGAAACTCAGAAAAACGTGTGTATACATAGAAGAGTTAGTACAACTGAAGTAGCATAAAAAGTTACATGCGAGTAGTAACTCAGCAGGCAAGTTTGGCACTGGTCATTACACTTGGGAAGAGGATTGGATTAACTGTAGAAATAGCTAGACATCAGTTCTGAACTCGTCTGATTCCGCCGAATTACCCACTTGAAAAACTGAGATTCCCCATTATTATTTATGTCTAGTCGTGGACGTCATCTTACAGCCATTATTTATGCCCAAACTTTATTAACCGTGTCCAGGCACTTGCCATCTTTGTTCACATTCTACACCTGAGTACTAGTCCACTAGAAAACATTTCGGCTGCACATACAGTGCGTGAACGCGGCCAAGGTGAGAAGGATCTATCAAAATCGGAGGTTAGGGGCCAAGTTAGTCGGTAAAAAATCGCGTGTGTGCGTGCCATCGAGGCCTAACTAAGCACAAAGATGCATTCTCGGGTAATGCCGGTTATCGAACCAAACGGGACTTGATTCAGTGACGAACCTGAATCGGTTTGGCAAAACCCACTCTGCAACGGTGCCACCGTAAGCCTTATGGTCATTAATGCATAACCCAGCGGCTTGGTACAAGGCGACGAATGTACACAAAGACTGTAAACGGGCGCACACGGATGTTCTGTGTAGACAGATGACATGAGAGTGGATAGGAAAAAGAGCAGATGGTGAAACTTCGCAGTCAGCAAAGAAAACCGTCGACTCAAAGTCCGCGACAACTCATGCCATTTAGTAATGATCTTACTACCATGCAGATATCGTCGAAAGAATTAAACGGACAAACACCCGAGGACTTCCGAATGAGTTTGACATCTGGCTCGGCCACAACAATTCCGGATTTATTGTTTATTCGCCTGACCCTAGCCACTGGATTAGTTCAGGACCTACTTAGACTAAGCTCAGATGTACATTCCACAGACGCAACAGCCAACCGTCCCTAATACTACAGTGCCAGCGACAGCAAACCCGTCGGAAACACAGCAACTTCGTGGTAATCAGCCCATTTGCCTAAAACGCGAATGCTTGTCAAATAAAACCACGATTTCAGTCTGTAAACTTCACAGGCTTCAGCTGCTCAACGTTTTCGGTGCATCTGGACATGATAATATCAGGCTGATACCATTGAAATGGAGGAATCCGACGTGGATCGGATTGGAAACAACAACATTACTTTAGACAGATGTCCATTTTAAAACCATGGTCAGACACATTAAAATCAATCGCGGAACGGTATACAGATCTAAGTTTTCTGGCCGACAGTAAACACTGTGTCAATTGAAAAACGAGACTGCTATAAATCTTAAGAAGTCAGTTACGCGAACAGCTGTTTTCGGTCATTCTCATCGGGCTTTTACAATTACATAAGGTACGTGCGTTTTATATATGAAAAATTAGAGCAAGTCAAATAGGTCATTCGAACCAACTGTCATTTCTAGATGTTGCCATGCTCTGTAGAATTGATGGGTCATTTCAAAGAGCAGTTCATAGGAAAAAAACATGGACTGGCCAATCTACGCACTTCTTCAGCTTTGTTCCGCTGAAGTATAAGCGGAATTTGGTTTGTTGCTTAACAAGCAGAGCCAAAAGGATATGCACGGCAGATACTCTGTCGGATGAACTCCAGCACATTCGAGATGTGCTAAGTCAAGATGGATATCCGCAACGATTCCTGGACAAAAATATGCAACCAAAAACGAGGCATGAAATTGTTCAGACAGTGGATAAAAAACGGTCTTTATCACCCTATCATACAAGGGGGAATCCACCAGTGAAATTATCACCCGCCGAATTAGTAATGCAGTCGACAATGCTTATCCTGCAGCACGGGTCATCGTATCGTTCAATACCTGCCCGGTACTGGTGCCACATCTCAAAGATAGCTTGCCTAGGTATTCTTCGTCTTTTTGTGTTTATTCTCTCACCTGTTGTTGTCAAGCCGGTTACGTTGGGAGAACCACAAGGCGGCTGTTCGATAAAGCCCATTTCCAGTGCAATCGGTTCTCATCCAATCGACACTGGTCATCAAATTGAGCCAGATGAGGCCTTTCGAGTCATCTACAAGGTTCGTCAAACCCACTCCAGAGCTGTCAGATTGCGACTGTTATCAACGGCCGAGGCAATTGCCATCAAACTCTACAACCCCTGTCTGTGTGCCCAAAAACAGTTCGTGCAAGCCCTTCACCTCCCCTGGCCAACTATTCCACAGCCCCTTGAGACCCAAGCAGGCGTGAACCACTTGACACCGCCGAATGCATGTCTCACGGCAGGCATGAGTGAGAATGCCACACATTCATTAACACTTCCACCCCCCTCCAGTAGACTGTGATCCGCCCCATGTCTATGATTCGAATGACCTATTTGACTTGCTCTAATTTTTCATATATAAAACGCACGTACCCTATGTAATTGTAAAAGCCCGATGAGAATTACCGAAAACAGCTGTTCGCATAACTGACTTCTTATGAATTCTATGGGAATCTGGAAACGATTGCTATAAATCTATTGATTGTATGAAAAGAAACAAGCAAAACAGCCATCAAAAAACTTACACAGATCGTCGATTGCATTATGAATTGTTCGCAACTTCTGCAGGTGATTGATGCCTTTGAACCTGTGCGCTAATACCTACAACAGACAGAAAGGAGAGGGAATGATATATCGCATATGACATAAATGTGAAAATACCTGAATAACAATTAAGGGAGAAAGTAACACCTGTAATACAGTTGCTAAACTGGATAACTGAGAGAAAGGAAATTCACCTTCACTGGCACTTCGTCTAGCACAGTGTAATCAAGTGAGTCACGTGTTACCTAAACACCATCAGACTATCCACGAACATTCGAGACTGGTTACAATCGGCAACTATGGTTTATCAGCTAAAGTATTCACCACAGAACTATCCCAAACCATCAAAAGTACTCAGAAAACCAAGCCAGTATAATCATGAATTCATGCGGCTTGAAAATACTGAAGCATTATGAAACAGTACAGATCAATCATCAGTAATCAGCGCTGATGTCCACAATATAGCTAATCACCATTGTGCCCGTCAAATCGCTCTATGAAGTTTCTACTCGACTCGATTCTATGATTTCTAATCGTTTATGACTGACAAGAGTGTGAAACGAGTTTATACAGCAATTCATGTCATCCGATAAATTCAATGAAAGGCAACAATGCAGAGATGAAACAACCACGGTCGAAATACAAAATCACGGGTCAAGGAACAGACGTACGGCTTACAAGCGTAGACTCGCAGATGAGTCTAGTCTCAGAACAACCACAGCTGGGTCAAGGTTAAAATCATGAATTTATCACATAATTTTTTGAGTATTCCCATCTATCAAAAATGTTTACTCTGCGATAAGCTCTACTAAACCCTCACGGAACTAGAAAACTGGAAGGATGTGAGTGTTTTAATACTCGAGGAGAGGTCTGGAGCTGGTGTGATGGACAAGCAGAAATATGTGGAGAAAATGAACATCATCCTTTCAGATAAGACAAAACTTCTATCGTACAGCCAACCTGACAACATAGTGTTGATGGAGAAACACATTTGCCTTGAGTTGCAGATTTTGCTTTTACATGGATAGATAACCGATAGACAGTACCAGTGTACGAAGCATATTAGCAGTACGATCTCGTAGTTAAATGGTTTATTAAACATTCGCGAACCGTAAATACCACTACAGCGGGTTTGCCTTATCACAAACTAGCCAAAGTGGTACGTGGATGTTTTGCGGTCAGTTCGTGCACTCGCTTTAAAGTTTTATCTGAAAGACACGTTTGATATGTGTGATATTCTAGATAATGCTGATCTGACAGGAAAAGTTGTGCTCTCTTGATGTAAATTCGCTTTCCACAAATGTGCCATTAAGGGAGACTGTCGATTTTGTCAGTGACTTTACAGTGGATCATAACATAAAGCTTCACGTCCTAACCACGGCCCTGAAATCCTTGATATTATTGTGTACTGAAAATATCCTACTTTAATTCCAAAACATGGAATATGAATAAATAGACGGGGTCGCGAGCGGTAACCCTCTGGAACCGATTTTGGCTGAGTTATTTGTCTATGGTTGAGCAGCAATCCACGAATACATTACATGACATTCTTGTTTATTAACGATATGCTGATCACAACAGTATTCGTACGGCGCGCTGAACCACCTCCTCGGGGTGCCGACTGGGCGGTCTCGGTGCAAACCTTGACTGGCTAAGAGTTTAGCAACTCCAGATAGGGCCAACCACTCGACATGGTTTTAATCGTACTGGTTACACTCGACCAAGACAATGAAATTACCATCAGCACTTCCGAGCAGACAACTACCAGTACACAGGATAAGCGAGCCGAGTACACCTGTTCAGAATGTGGCCAGATTTGCAAATGGAATGCTGGCTTGTCGGCGCAACTTCGTATGAATTGACGCAAGAACGGTCCAGAGCAGGAAGTGGACACCCAGTCTGCCACAATCTTTGACTGTGACAACTGTGATTGCTGCTTTCCCACCAAAATTGGTATCAGTCACCATAGAAAGCATGCACATCCCGTCGAACGAAACCATGAGAAGCTCATGTCCATGAAAACCGCCGGATCCAATTGATCTCAGCAAGAATCGGCCTCTCTTATCAGATGTGCCGATGCACTGGCTCTATCGTGTCCCACTCGACGTGAACTTCATCATTGACTCCTGTCACATTTCCCAGGCCGTACTTTGGAAGACATTCGGACCCGTCTGTATGCGCTGAATTGACAGGGGAATACTGTCCCCGCTGCCAATCCAACCACCGTCTCACAGACTAACATGACATCGGATACTGGGTCCCAAGCTACTGATCACCCTGAGTGGTTTTCCTGTTTGATCCAAATAGCGATTACCCAACTGGAGTCCAATAGCGAGGCTTTCCTACACAGTGATGAACTATT
>LUCH01002660.1:58067-70151 GCA_013368495.1 Paragonimus heterotremus
AGGGTTCTCAACCAAAGCCTTTGGCTCAAAAGCCTATACCGCAAGGCAGCGGGTGGGTGGCAATGCACCATGACTGGTACCTTTTCCGGAAAACGATGTCAACCATTTTCCAACCCCTAACCTGGAGGACCAGGAGACTGGTTCGTCAGACCCCTACCTATTGGCCTTCCTGGCATGAGTGACTCTATCGGTGTGGTGGCCACACCATCCAGTCTAGTCCAATAGGTCATCGAGATGCATAATTCGTCATACCACGTTAAGGTTCAGTCTCTTTGTGAGAGCACCAAGTCACAAATCTATTACTTCACCGTTTCAGCAAGGAAATACATAAAGGTAAAATAGCAACGACCCAACGGCGTACAAAATCACAACTCGCAATCACGTTTACCATAAGGTGTACAATTATTTAAGAAGTTTGAGGCAACTGCATATGAGCATGTAAATCACCTTCATGATGCAGACATCTACTAATGTCTCAATAGCCTTCGCGTCATCAGCTCTACGGCTCCCAGAGGCGTTCATCACAAAGCCGCCTCGAAAGGGGTAGAGACATTGTTCAAACATCTGATTAACTACTGCTTTCAACTGTGGCATATTCAGCGCAAGTGCGAGCACGTCAAACACGTGCGAAAGTTGATCTGACGGAAGTTCCCCCGAATGTTCAGGCACGGTGGTGGCATTGCGTAGCTGCAGAAAAAGAAAAAATGGCGAAGATCTTGATCACTGAACATAGATAAAGCCCACAATGGTGTAAACGAATAAGCAAGATAAAAAGATTACAAAGCTTGTTCCATATGCAAAAGACTGACGGATACAAAACCAGAAAATCGCCAAAATCGACGTTCTTGCAAACGGCCAACCTGAAACTGCACACATAAATTGACAACGTTTCTCGAGTATGGGAAACTACCGTTACTCACAAAATCACCAAGGATAATTCTATACTAACAATTTATTCCAGATGGCATATACGAACCGATCAAACTTGTCTATGCATAATACACACGTAAAAGTCACATGAAGTGGGAAAAGTGCCACAATATGACAAGAAAAAAATACAATGCGAATGAAAATAGGAGTAAGATGTGAGAGTTGAAAAAAATCCCACCGATGCACACAGAGATATGCAACACGAGCGCCAATGACCTCTGTTCTTCGTCACATCAGACAGTGTCCTCAACCAAAGATATTCATTATTCTTTACAGCCCAACCAAGAACGCTCTACTCTAGCAAGCTTCCGTGTGAATACCATCATACCCTGAACCCAAGTAACACGTTGGGCACTAGGCTGCAAGTTCCGGTCTAGCCTACTACTCGCACACAAGGCACAATGTGACAGGCGGTGAGTTGACATTCGTAAAATATGGCCAAACCAACGGAGCTTGTGGGACGAGATCAGTATGTTGAGATGTCGACAACGTCTGTTCCTTCCGGTGACAAGTTGGCGAGCTGTATCATTACTGACATAGGGTTTACATCATAACGCTAATGCTTTGGAAATGTCGACAGTCTAAAGCAGACCCTGTCATTATCCTCCGTGCGAATGGATCAGGTTTCACGGCCGTTTCATAGTATCACCCACGCAGTAGCATTGTACACTCGACCTTTCACAGAAAGATTGAGATCACCCCGCCGACACAGATGGCGAAAGTTAGCATACGCTATCTGAAACTCGGCTGTATGATTTGTGATGTCACCCGACACTCCACAGGCGCTGATACGGTTCCCAACCTACGCGACCTTATCAACTACATCCAACGGTTCATCACCAAAAGTGGGAGCAGGTATAGAGTTTTGTCAATCTTGCAATAAACCCTCGCACATAATAATTGAAAAGGTTATGCTAAACCGACGAACTGAAGTCTCTAGTCCGTCTAATATGTTGTGTACTTCTTGTGAATCCTCACAAGTTAGCGTGAAGCCGTTGGCATACCATTTATCTCGAGGCCGAAAGCCCGGAAGAAGTACCACAGCATCATATTCGCAATCTGTCAGGGTACACTTCAGGATCTCGTTTACTGCTAAGTCGAATGAGTAAGGGGAGAGTAACAATTTTGTCGCATTTCATTTGAGAGGCTAAAAGCCGGTGATACATCGCAATAAAATCTATTCCTGCCAAAGTTCTGACCTAAGTTGTTCTTAGAGTGTTCATGTACTTCTCGGACATACCCTTCCTAGACAGGTAGTCCCAGAATGCAGCTCTGATGTCCAAAACGCAACAATTGTTGGTCATCTATGTGAGTGGCATAGATCAAGCAACTGGCGGAGTGTGAAAATGTGATCTGCACAACCGCGGCCAGGAAGAAATAGAGCTTATTCTTCTTCCTTTTCGTGGATAAGCTGCTCCCGTGTTTCGATTTGTCTACGAGGTACAATGGCCGCGAGCAACTTCGATGCAAAAGGAATCGAGTTAATCCCTCTCTGAAAATGGGGGTGATCTTAGCTAAACCCGTCATCCGGAACGACTTCACTGATCTGAAGATTCTGGAACAAGGCGGTCAGTTGTTTGTCGAAGGCTGGACTTTCACCTATAACAATGGCACAACAGAGTTCTTCTGGGTCTGGTAATTTTTAACGTTTTAGTAATTTGATCTCAAGTGAAGGTGGAGAAACATCAGTAGACCAGTGAGAACTGACAGAGTTCGAAGTCACAGTCAGCGGCGCGGGTCGCCAGTTGAAGTGCTCAACCGGGTTTCTTAAGCGTCTTTACAAGGTGTGAATAAGTTTACCATTGGGTTCGCAGATAACCTCACACACTACTGGCTTCCTGCTACCCGTTTCTCGGATAACATGTAAAAGCTTTTGAGAGGTCCGACAACATGGGTTTGTTCTATGCTGATAAGTCATAATGTCCATCAGAGTTTGCGAACTTCTTGTAGTTGCTCCCAAAGTTTAAAGCGGATAATCATACGGGTTAAACTGTATTCGCCGCGCATCCCTAAGCACTAGTATCTGGCATCCGAGGGGTAGCTTTCCGAAGCTTAAGGGTCGCATAAATGAGGCGGCAGTGAAGACTATTACTTTACAGTTACGAAACTTGGCCACTCAGGATAGAATACGTGAATCATCCTCAGGTTGTTGGCCGTCAATGTCTGCATTCGATCGCTCGTGACCGGTGGCTCCAACAACCAAGCAACGAAGAGGTTTAGAAAAGGGTGTCTGGTAGTGATTATCAAGCGAGTTCTTTCGTTCAGTCTTTGCACCTGAATTGAATTAAATGGCTAGGTCATTTACTAAGGATGCCAACTAGTCGTCAACCACACCGTACACTCCTTGCCTACGCTGCAGTCGACTGGCGTAAGGTGCGAGATGGAGAGATGATGACCGGGCGTGGAGAAGTGAAGTCGGTCACTGAGGAGTTGATCACTGTAGGTCGGGTTCGTCTCCTGGACTGTGGACCTCGTGACTCATAGAGACGGTGGCTGAAGACGTTATGTGAGATAGCGGCTAGTCGAGCTCAGTGGCGTGAATGTTACTGTTTGGCCGAGTTGTCTGTGAAGTAAATGCACTTAATGACGCGGGGCAGTGAAAGCCGTGAGGAAGCTGTCTTGCTGATGACGCCTACCATTCACTTACAACTAGGTTGTTTGTCTGCAAGGTGTAGGCATCTTGATGTTGAATAACTGACTATTTTCAGTAGTTGGGTTCCTTTACCTTCACTTCTTTTTTCTTCTGTCTTCCGGTACAGGGTTTGCTTTTTTCATTCATGGTTGTGTGGCAGTGAAATATCAGTGAGAAACACTGGTGTATCACTGTCAATGATGACGGATGATGATGTTTTCTGATTAATAGGTAATGTGAGAGTGTGGGCCATCTCAGTCATTCTCGTCATCAGTTAGCTCAACTACCGAAACTTAAAGCGTCCAGCTAAAAATGAGCGCAAAATAGTTTGTTATGCTATTTTAGAAAGACATTTGAATAGACAAATTAGTGCTGTTTACCATTTTCTGTATCATGTGAATCTTGCAGTTTTAATGTGAAGAACAGGGATGAAGTGGTTGTTCAGATATCGACTGGGAATCTCCAGTACAAAGCATTCCACTTTCCCATTGGCCCTCGAGATTAGTATCTACCCATGTCAATGCAATGACAACTAATTGTGACTAGATGTCAGTCTCCTACAAAGCTAGTCTGTGCTACTGCAAACCAATGCACGGTTTAGCCGTCCACGTACTGTTGATGCAGACGAAGAAAAATATGCAAACCCAAGAAGAAACAACGGCCTTACGAACATAGGCACTTGACTGATAGCAACACGCTGGTATATTGAACAACGTTTCCAAACCACGACACGGGTGATCCCGCCCTCCATATTTAGAAAGGCGGCACCCACCAACCATGATCAATGGAGTTGTGAATAGCCAGTGAACACGTTAACACTTGGCAGTCCTGTGGTTTCTCCCAACTATCAGCAAACACATCAAACATACCACGGTGCGGTTGAGGCTCCGTCGGCATACAGAATACATGAGCCAACCAGCGTAGTATAAAGTTACGGTAGATCCGTCAACAGTCGCTGACATGCGTATTTCTCTAGTACGCCCCCAACAGGCTGCCGCGTTGCGCAACCAGTTAGCTTGTTTGATACGGGTTAACTGGCAAAGATAATGGTGGTTGAAAACCCAGTGTCTATATGCATCTGCCATACGGACGGATAACGCCTCTGAGCCACGGATACACACTGAGAGTAGGTGATCAGTAATCGGAAGACTTACTGACGTCACAAATGACGAAAGTAAGCATACGTGTTACACATCTTCGATATTCTCGTGAACTGCGTCGGCAATACTATGAGCCGATGAGCTCATACTACCCAGGTAGGTAAAACAATCGATAGTCTTGGGAGCCCGCTCGCGGCACCGATGATAGGGTCAGGACGAACTCCACCACAAAGAAACACCAAACTTTGAAAGGGAAAGGTGCAAACACATTGGTCATCCATATGATTTGGCCGGTTTAACGTGTTTGCTTGCAAAAGCAACGTCATCTGTCTAATCGAGCGAATATAACGATAGGAAAACTGAGACGTGATAAACGGAAACTCACCATCCGACGCGTCACTCCCGAAGAAAGTAGGATAAAATCATCGACCGGAAACAGTCCTTGTTTGATGAAATCTTTGACCATGGTTTCCGTGGCCTGTAAGTCAATCGCGACTGGTTTCTCATCTTTACTGAACTGCACTAGGCTGTTGATCAAGCAGCCGAACGCCGCAGCTGAGCGAGCAGACGGAGGCTTTGGGAAAAAAGATGAATGAGGACCACATCGGGAAGACAGGGAAAATGGATATTATACGTCTTTCAGCTGGGTTCGTAGGAAGCACCGAATGGCAGATAGTAAGTTCCGAGAGCAGAAGGAAGGTTCATTGATGTTACATAAACTTTGACAAACGAGAAGCTGACACTGGAAACTTTTTTTTTACAAACAACAATTAGGGTCCTATCTCCTAGTATGACAACCAGCTCGAACATTTAGGTAGCACATGTGAACAAACTCAAACTCCGTTCGAATGCATATACTATAGAAAAAATCTACATCTCGAGACAGCTTTTTGAGAAACGAAAATAACTCAACAGAACAGAGTACGACCGACCAACCTCGATTCGTTCGATCACTTCTTTCGCAGTAAGTCCATGACTGAGTAGCTGAGGAACGGCGAAGTTGTAAATTATACTTGAGCCCCCGGATAATTTATCACGTAACGCATTGAACACGGCTGCAGTGGATAGGGAAAGAGATGAGAAAAATTACAATTGGCTGGTAAATAATGCGAAGACGTTTACTACACTGCTCATCAAAAAACGTACGCCCTGACTGAGCAAGTCAAGTCCGAAGAAAACAGTTGACATTTTTTTCGGTCTGCCGTTAGACCTACCTGTTGATTATGTCAATGCACTCACATTCGGTAACCTGGCTCGATATCAGTCTTCCGATTAGACAACTGCAACGTGAACATTGACCTGATTGGCTGGAACTCACTTGCCTTTCGTCCTATATGGAAAAGTCAACTGAAAGTGGGTGACTGTAAGACTGTATGAAATTCGCAGATCACTTGAGCTCGATGAGAGAATGCATTAACGTCCCGGAAGATGGATACACTCACTTCAAACACTTTCGATCGACCACGTTTTACAGCAATCACTGATCATCGACAGTGCCTTTAGAACGGGCTTAGCCTCGTTGTTGAACCAAATCAGGCTACGGAAGCAAGCTGTTGTTCTGGACAATTCACACTGAAAACCCGCTTTCGAGAACTGATTATCAAAAATGTCGCACGCCACCACATCTAAGTAATGACAACATTGGTTTCATCAACCTATTTATTTTCACCCCAATGAGTAACTCGCCAACCGCCACTCCATACGAAGTGGCCGTTGTTATAGAGACTACATCCGTTAATTTTGAAAAGGACCGCACAAACGAAATTTGGATAGGTTAAAAGCCTATGTTGATCTACAGCTGGGCTAAACCCAAGTATGTAAAGTTTTAATGTTTCAAACTCAGGTCATAGACAGTCCACTTATCACTTTCAGATTGATCCAGTGCAGATAAGACGAGGTAAATGATGGAGGCAGCAAGTAGGACTTGGGCAATTTGGCAAAATTTAGTACCAGAGCTTACAACCTGCACTACATAAATCAAATATGTGACTTTGTTATTAACGTGACTGCAGAAACTCTGATGTGTCTAGAATGATCCGAGTGAGAGTTTAGCCTCGTTACGAGTACAATGCAGATAATTTGTTGCGAGGCAGAAATCCCGACGGATAGGATACTAAGCGCGATAACCTCAGTCTTTCCTCTTCCGAACACGTACAACAGTCGGGATCATTAAGTTGAGTACACCGAACAAGAGTATACTTATTGACACAGTTAATCATTTGCAGAAACCATAACATTCAGAAGAAAAGCTTGTCAATGATCTGAACAGCGGATGAACCCAGACAGTACACTCACCATCTACATCATTTCTTGCGAATGCATCCCTCAAAATGTCATGGAGTTCGGATGTCCGTGAGGGTGGACGACGAGAATCTGGAAACATGGCATAATAGATATAACAGAGATATGAGCTGGAAACCTCAGAAGGCCGCAGGACGGAGGTAAGTAAATGAAAAATAACAGCAAGTAGGCTGCTCACGATCATAAACAGCGACAAATACACTTAAAATCACCAACTAGGCGCCGGATGAAGTAACAGGTCACGTGTAGTGCACAAGGACAGACCACCCAAACACTGGCAAAAACAGCCGAAGTAACCGGAGCTCGAATTGGGCACCGTAACTATTGACCATTTCTAACGATAAAAGAAATTACACTACTCACGAGGTCGATTCGCATTTAGGCTTTTGCAAAAAACAATGTAGCGATGCTTCCCATTCACAGCAAGCACCCGACAAGAAAGAAAAGCACCGAAATTAGAAAACAAGTTTGCAAGGTATCAGTAACAATGTATGCTCTCGTTGGCTGTGACGCAATATAGCAATAAAAGAAGGGAGAAATGAGGATGTAAGGGTTGACCCTTAATTTCAACCAACTTTGACCGGTTCGATAGGAGCTTTCGAGAGATTTACATGTCAACCCCCCCCATACACTACTTAACGCACGTAATAAACTATCCTTCTAATTTCAGAACCTGTGAGTAATCGGTAAATTGCTTTATCGGTAAAGTTTCACTATGAACAAGGAAGCTACTCTAAACGGTGTACGGACTGAAACATCAACATCAGACCTAACTACCGACTATTCACAACTTTCAGTTTGAACATCACAGAATTGATCGCAGCTGTCGCATTGCCAAAGACTTTCCAGTCGGTCCCTTTCAAAAAGAAGTACTAAACTCAAGTTTCACTTTCATTAGAGCTCGTCAGTAGTGCATATCTACGCCACTGCCGGGACTAGAACTCCGGCCATGCTGTTCATGAGGCAACCGTGTTTAACATTAAGCACGACCGAATTATCATATGTGAACGCCCAACCACTTTCGCTTGTGAGTAACGATCAGGTTGCTCGATCGCCCTGGTTAGGAGACACAGTTACTGTCTGTTAACTCCAATCGATAAACCCGCGATTAAGACTTTTTAGACAGGTCGAAATCTCCGATTTCGTTAAACCTGGTGAGCGACTACTGATAAGTAGTCGGGGATTTGGTTAATTTCAAGTTGAACATCACCCCCACTGGGAATGCGACGGCTGTGATCAATTTTGGATGACGTTTAATTTGAAACTAACCAAATCCCCGGCTACTCATCAGTATTCACAAGTTGTTCTGAAATTATGGGCATTCAACCGGGCTCAAACATACTCCAGACTAATCCTCTGTGCACAAACACTACTGACCTTGTATATATATATGTTTAACACGTAAAAACCACAAGGAGTGGTAAACATGTACCAATATGCGTAAAAAAATGATGTATAAGCTGGAGGAAACAGGAAACGTTACGACAATGCACACAGAGATAAGCAACAGGAACAGTGAAATTTCGGTCTTCGCCATATCAAACAACGTCCCAAACCAAAGGTGTTTGGTGTCTTTCAGATGTAGCCAGGAAGCCGGAGATGCCATACTTAAGCAAACTTTAGAATAAGTGCCATCCTGTCTCTAACCTAAGTCATGCGCTCACTACCGGCTACCGCTTCCAGCCTAACCCACCACTCGCAAACAAGGCACGACATTCGTAAGATGTGGACAAATCAACTGACTTTGCATCCTCGTTTCCCATAGCTCTCACCAGTGATGAACTGTAGGTGTTTGAAGCGAAGGTTAACCAAACAAAGGCTGCTTCCGATCGATGATTTTATCCTACTTTCTTCGGGAGTGACGCGTCGGATGGTGAGTTTCCGTTTATCACGTCTCAGTTTTCCTATCGTTATATTCGCTCGATTAGACAGATGACGTTGCTTTTGCAAGCAAACACGTTAAACCGGCCAAATCATATGGATGACCAATGTGTTTGCACCTTTCCCTTTCAAAGTTTGGTGTTTCTTTGTGGTGGAGTTCGTCCTGACCCTATCATCGGTGCCGCGAGCGGGCTCCCAAGACTATCGATTGTTTTACCTACCTGGGTAGTATGAGCTCATCGGCTCATAGTATTGCCGACGCAGTTCACGAGAATATCGAAGATGTGTAACATGTATGCTTACTTACGTCATTTGTGACGTCAGTAAGTCTTCCGATTGTTGGTTACTGAAAAATCTTACGATATGTACATACTCTTAGTCTTGATCAATTAACAGCAGGTTAAAAGTAAATGCGGCGACATCTCAGGATCTTAGATGCGGATATTTGTAGCGTTCCGTTTGAACTCTCCCGTATAATTTTCCGCCGCCAGTTGTCTCTGTTCCCACGTTGTCCTTCATCAGAGGACCACATCACACCTGGAGAAACACTGATCTAGAAGATTTCGTTGTACATTACACTTCTGTCCATCCGAGTCGAACAACGCTAACAAACGCTAAACCATACGGGAGTGTATTTCGTGCGTCCAACAGTTTGGGGGCGCTCAGACGAAAGGTACAATGCGTCCATCAGATAGTTCCGAACCCGGATGAAGCCAGAAGGGTAATCTCCAAAAGACACCCGGGAAAGTGTGCACCACAGCCGAATGAATGCCAATCAATGGTAGGATAGTAGGTATGTTTTGACTACAAACAGACATAGTACAAAGCCTGCTCTCATTAGTAAATTGAACACACGACTCGGTTAGTGGAGTCGTGAGAAGCTCCTTGTTGTGTTCCATTTCGCAATGGAGTTATAGTAAAAGTCAAGGTTTCAAGTTAACCTAAGGTCGTGATATTGACGACCGAGAACTATTGAATGATGATGCGTGTCTACGCAATGATACAGTTCTGCTAACATTTAGGCGTTTTTCACGTGGTTAACTGGCACTCAAGCACAAGTGATATGGGGGCAAAATGATTTACGCGATGCACACTCACCAATGACAGTCTGACGCCGCAGCATGTTCAGCCGCGCGCCAGAGACATCGGAAAGTTCCCAAAACAATGAGATCGATTGGGGGTCCTACATTTTGAAAACGAATCGGAATAAAAACGCAAAATGAAAGCAGATCAGAAAAAAAGCAATGAGGCTATATGACCCACAAGTTAAACTTGTGCACTTTGCAATTCCGTTGGAAGCTATTATTATGAGTGCAATGGACCACAAATAACTTTTTTGATAACTTTTCTGGTTCGTACGAGCTTGTGGTACGCAATAAATACAGCAATTCATAGGGGGGAATCGGGAGTTGTAATTGCAACACACCTGAATTCTGCTCAAAAGAACGACAGCAATATGCAAATGAGTACGTTTAAATGTTGTGATGTACCTATTCACATAATGGTTGCCAGAAATAACTCACCCCACTGGGACATGACAGGCAATCATTTCGGTCAAAGTAAACATAGTTTTTGCCTAGTTTGGGGTCAGGATATCTTAGGCTTTAAAACGAACTAGATATTTTGCGGGAAAGCACCGGATTCCTCAGGGTCAACCACGTGTTGCAATGGCTACAAGAAGTTACTGGTGATAAAACGTCCGGCGAAGAACCGAACTGTCGAGCACCCCAAGTGTTTCGAGCCAAAAACATATTCGATCACCAAATGTTTGAAACACTCACAATCTACTTGGCACAAGTGTGTTGCCCTTCAACGAGTAAGTCACAGAGATCACTGAATAATAATAAGGTTTTCCAATACTAAACGCCATCGTCTCCTTCCGTGAAGACTTTGTTGTCCGCCTCAGAATTTACGTTTTACTGTTACGTTCATCTCTTTACTGCAAACCATGAAAGGTTGAACATTTACGATTTCATCTGAACCTTCGACTACTCGCTCGAAACACAAATACGAGTTGGATAGATATAACCGGACATGTGGCTTTTGGCTCGTCCATTTGACTGGGTTGTGGATAAGAGTTTGAATTTGGCTCAAACGTTCAATCCAAACTTATTTCAGAATTGCATTCTTTTCCAGCACTGACCTAGTAAGCTCGAAATAATCACAGGACAGAAAGGGTTACACTTGTGCACATCTCAAAGTTGATCAGGCATCAATATCTGAAAACGAACAATATTTCTAGTACACTTTCACTTTCGCCCTAAATACTTCATCAAACTTTGGTGATAAATTTTTCGTTATCAAGATCAGCTGTCAGACAGGTAGCGCATATCAGGATTCTGAAGTAAATTTCCACAAGTGAACTCGCGTTTGTGAGTTAAACAAGTGAATAATATTGGTCTCCTTGTACTTGACAAAAGTGTACAGTCATTGGGGGCGTTGTCGTTTGTACGACTAAACATTTGCCAGTTGATATCCTGCTCAATTTATATACTCGGGAAAAATATGCGTTCAGTTTGCAAACGAATTCAAGTCAATACTTTCTAGAATCTCATAAAGGGATTCACATCAAATCACACGTTGCTGGTCATAAAAAATCAACAAATGAATAAAAATACAACCTATAGTTGCACTCAAGAAGGACAGCATCGTTCGTATGAGGAAATTTTCGCAAAATTATCAGCTGTGTTTGCTGCGACGAAGAACGACTGTTTTTCAGATTAGACAAATATAAGCCATACTCGAGTAAACAGCGTAAGAAATCAACAAGCATCCTAACTTCTTGTATCAGTCTGGAGGAGGATTTAACAGACAGATGAATATGTCACGTGGGACGTCGCGATATACACATCCATCGAAAACTATCTGCGGTACAACACCAACAGAAGTACAAACAACCTGTCAAACATTTATAATTAATCAGCAGTCAACGATCTATTCACGAAGTTTTCCCAAAAGTGAAGCGCACGTCATCGTTCCACTAGTGTTTGGTAAACGTATGTCGCTTCAGTTGTCCACCTGAAGTGAACTGCACATGTAAGCGACACTTGAAAGGTGATATACATAAATCGACTGCAAACACCGCGAGTGATGGACTATAATTCACCTACACAATACCATCATGGCAGCCATGAACCTCACTCGGGCTGCCGCTCACCTCAACAGTGACGTGGAATATACTTGAAAAAGAAAACGTTACCAAAAACGATTAAAATTAGCAAGAATGGACTAAGCGGAAGA
>LUCH01002660.1:83334-94341 GCA_013368495.1 Paragonimus heterotremus
GAAGAGATATCCGTAGGAAAGTGAAACGTAGTCTAAAGGCTGATCGTGAGGCTTGGTTAGTGGAAAATGTTAAGCAAATGGAAATCACTTTTGCTTCGGGGAACACCGGCAAACTCTTTAAGCTAATCCGTGACATTGGTCCCAGGCGACCGTCTGTCAGTGAGGCTATCAGCGAGGTAGATGGCACACTAATTTATAATAAGTCCAGAGGGTTGGAGCGTTGGACCGAACACTTTGGGGGTCAAGTTAGCTGGCCTCCTGCCCCTAGTGTGTTGCCGCCACAAACTTGTTACGTAGCACGCTAGTCGGTAGATTTGAAACCACCCACTGAAAGTGAGGTTCGCAATTGCATCTCGGCTCTCAATCATAATAGGGCTGCTGGTCCGGATGATCTCTTGCCAGCACTATTCAAAGAAAGCGGAAAGGCGTTAGCTGTTTCAACTTGTTTGGTCGACGGAGACCATCCTTCCCTGCTGGGGTCACCCAATAATAGTTCACGTATTCAAGAAAAGAGGCCGGGGCTCTTGCGAAAACCATAGGGGGATTGGTTTGATCCCAGTCATTTCAAGTGTTCTGGCATCCATCATACTTCGTCGACTAACTGTAGTTCGGGAGGTAAACATTACACAGCAATGAAATGTGGCTGCCGGCAGTCGCTGGTGTACAGGTGCACGACAGGTATACATACGGCCAAAACGTACGAAGGAAAGGTGATAACGGAGCAGCAGGTCTTACAAATCCACCTAGAATACGTCCGCATATTATAAGTAGAAACAGTGAATTAAAACATGACGTAAATAAGCATAAAGTATTTGTGTCAAATTAAGTTGGAAGCACGAAGATCTGTATGTCATGCTCTGTGGAATTTAGTACTTACCACAAGTAGAAACAGTGAAATACTAGCACCGACATCACAATGTTTGCAGTTATGAGATCTATTGGGTAGTCATTCGGATACTGCCTAACTACCCAAAGCTTCCCAGAGAAAAAAGGGTAGAAATCAGGAACTGAACGGGTGACTGTACAGTTGTCAAACGACGCAGTTGCCGCTTAAACATTTGGAGACGCGTAAATCCATTAAGACGTGATAAAAACTCGACTCGGGTAACCTGCCATCGAAACGACGAAATCCATGAGTAACTTGAGCTGGTACACAAGAAACTCTGTTGAGTACATCGTTGTCAATACTGTTATACGCAACGCTCAAAAAGAAAACAGTTATGTGAGACCCCACGAGAATACGGGGACTAATTGCAAACAGAACCTAACACAGAGTGCTCAGATCTGTATGACCTGTCTCAGAGGTAAACAGCCTCAATCGATGAACAACACGCCTGGGGTTAATGGTAATTATGCCTCTGGTGAAATTTCGAAGTGCACTTTCAATGAATACACTTTCGTCATAATGGGAAACCAACTATACAGCCGGAGGACACTGCAGACAATTGCAGTTGCCACGCAACCCAGAAAGACATAGCCTCACTATATTCGATACATGTGAGCTGGATAACCTATTGATGATACAAAAGCAGACATAAACCTTGCAGCCGCTAAACTAACAGCTAAAAATCTGTAAAATGTGCATCACAGTAGAACAAGTGCTTACGTGCATCTTGTGCTGATGGCCGATATGCTCATTTTGAAACAAACGGTATAACACCGACAACAGTGACTCATAGTCTGGATAACAAAGGCATCAAAAGGGACCTAATCGCTATCACTGAGTCGCCTAAACGCATGGTGTGCCAACCATATGCGTTAACAGACTGTCGACGCTGTCCTCGTATTTAGTCAATTTTATGGAAAACCGTCAGAAATCCTACACCAAAAGCTGCTCAAGGAAGCCCACTTTTTCCATTCTTGTTCATGTTTAACTGACAAGATACCAGAGGACCACTCATGATACCTACAAAATCTATGGGCTGAAAAATCAGACGATGAAAATGGCCGACTTGAACTATACTGAGGATAAACCTGTTGCCTGAGCACCCAGAGGAAGCACGCATTACGTCAGACAGGCTTACTCGTATTGTGATATCCTTTCAGGATGTTAAGTGGTTTCAAAATGTGCAGCGTTCCTCTAGGAGTGTGACAATGCCATCCATCATACACCAGATGACATGTAGATAGTAAATCGGTTCGTTTACTTAGGAATCCTTTCTTGTATTGTGAGGGTGCAGAAAATGCAGGGAACAAAGTTCAAAAACTGTGATGATCACAGAAGTGGATCACTCTTAGAATGAAAAAGGTGATTGGTCCAAAATTACAGGTCACGTTCGCAAGAGTACAATGAAAAAAAAACTTGACTTACAGATATGAATTGTAGCCATTATACATCGGGGATGCCAAATGTAATGGGATCTTCCATTTACAAGGTTTACATGCAAATGCACATCGCGGGTGGAAAAGATAGACCAGTAAAAGTGAAGCTTACCGGCCACATTAAATGCCCCTACATAACTAAGAGTGAAACCTCATATCATCCTGTCGAAATAAAGTCTAACAGCATGCCCCTAGTGAAGCCTCTACAGGGTAAGTCTTAGACACTGTCTTCTCCAAGTGAGAGGACGAAAACCAGTGTGCAAAGACGAAACCTGGTTTGTCCGTTATTGCTTGCTGAACCAAGGGAGCAGAAAACCCTGATCTAAGTGCAGGAATCGTCCCGTTGACCACCCGTTCTATTCTGAAGGCGAATGAGCTACACGAAGATCACCGCCAAGGGTGGATACGCTGGCTGCGCCAGATGCCCTGTATGACTGGATCCTAGCTAAAGGAGAAAGAGCTGACGCGTTAGCCACTGGCCGCCAACACACTGAGGAGGACGCAGGCACCTAGCTAGTCACATACCACTCTGGAGCAATATACTTAAATGGTTAGAACTACCTTCCACCATAGAGAACGTTCCAATTGCTGAGCGAGTCCCGTCGAAACTTCAGGCCGGTTTATATTAGGAATACCAGGGGGTTGGGTTCCTCTTAAACGCTGTATAAACTAACACGTTGATCACTATTCCAAAACAGACTATGTGTTTCGTCCGACCGCCTCATAGATAAAGTTAGTTGACCGGGGGCTCCGAATGAAAACCACTAAATCCGCTTGAGACTGCGGAAAGTCTCACATACTTGGGTAGCACTATCTAATCAGCTCCTAATAATGCTGAGTAAATATCAGCGAGGATAGCAAAGGCGCGACATGCCTCTTCCAACCCGCGTTATTTATGGCGTCGGAAAGACGTTCGGTTGTCCCCGAAACAAAGAGTATGCAATGCTTGTGTACGTTCTGTTTTGCTCTCTGGTTCGGAAACGTGGCCTGTTCGCAGAGAAGTTGTCAACAGGCTTACGGTGTTTGATCATCGTTCTCCCCGCCAACTGGCTCATATTAAGTGGACTGATCGCGTGAGCAATGTAGCCGTTCGCCGGCGCGTATTCCGGAACGGTCGAGATGCGCGACCAATTGGTCAACTACTCACGTTGCACAGCCTGCGATGATTAGGTCACGTGCTCCGTATGCCAGCTGAGCGTTTGCCGTAGTGGGAATCGTTTACTGAGATCACCAACAGTTGAGTAAAACCGCGTGGTTAAGCAACAACGAAATCATGAAATATGAAGACTCTGTTCCATTGGGCAAAGTGGGTAGGTGTCATCTGCTTGGTTGGGGTCCTCATGATCACTTAAATGGCTGGATAGAAACGCTATCGGAGATGCCAGGATGCTGCGATCAACGGCGTACATGCATTCATACCATTTCTAGGTCTTCCGCTTAGTCCATTCTTGCTAATTTTAATCGTTTTTGGTAACGTTTTCTTTTTCAAGTATATTCCACGTCACTGTTGAGGTGAGCGGCAGCTAGAATCGCAGTACCTTCTGGTCAGGTTCAAAGCCCTTGTGATGATGACAACAATTTATCACCAACCTATAGGGTCTCAACTGAGGTGCGAAGAGGTACGTCCGTTCACGCCGTCTAAAGACACTGGAAGTAATTTCACAAGATTGCCCTTAATCATAGACAAAGATGTGGAACTTTTCCCAAGTGTTGGACTTCCAAACGCTGTTATCCTGATCCGCGATGTCGAACAGAGATATCAACGTCTTCAGAACATTAAATGCTTCGTTTAGTTAGGATCGTACATTGTTTCCATATGTCAATACGGAATTTGTCATTACACAACTGGCTGAAAACCGCACCTGCATTCCTCCCTGAAGCTGGACGGTCAAAGATCGGTAGGAAGTGTGTTTATCTTGACAGATACTGACTTTCGTCGAAGTTCCGATGAGGTCAGCACAGCCCTTAGATCATTTGGTGCATTCCACAGGAGACAATGTGACGTACACGCGACAATTCAAACGGAGTGCTTCTGAGCTTCTCGCGTGGCTTTGTAGCTCGACTTGTGCAGTGCTTGCCGAGTTGGTGCATTCTGTCTCTGTTGATAGTTGGAAAGTCTAGTTGTGCTTAATTATCAAACTTGCTAAATGATAAGGTTCATCATGTTTAATGACACCTGCTGTGCAGTGTAGGTCTCGGGAGGCAGATGTCACCGACTGGTGCACACCTCACGCATACCAGCAAGACAGGTTACATTGCACATGGTCCGCGTACAGCGGGTTAAGCCGACAGTGACAGCCAATCGACAAAACCGACCTAGGCTCGCGGTAAGAAACAGGTTGCGGTAAGGTTTGCTTTCTGGCTCAGTTCCGAGGAACACCCGGATGGCAATGCTGCTAGATTTGTGGAAAAATCCTAACCCATGACAATAACCTATGTTAGTCAAGTTAGTCTCATTCACTCACTACCGTACACTATTCCACCTACGATTACGGTGCCGTCGGTGCCACCCAAGTGTAACTGGTTAAAATCGAACACATACGGCAGGCAGGTTGAGATCGGTAGACCTATAACCTTGCGTTCTCGACGGTTCTGGTCCCAAGACTCGGTAGATGCTTTGAGTGAGCGCAGTAAGTGCAAACCCTTAGGACAAGATTAGGCTGACGGCTTCAAATCGAACCATGGTGATTCAGAGACTCCCAAGTGTTTCGAAAAGCCTGCTTTCTTCGTGTTTGTATGACAGTTGAACATTGTAACGTCCGTACAGCATTTCGTACTCTCTAATTTTTGTTGTTTCTAACACCTTTCAGATCTCCCAAGTATACATGTACACCTAGGGTTTAAAATATGAGTTAAAAAATCATTTTTCTCGAAGGTCGTGAGCTGTTCATATTTTTCCTGTTCTGTGTCTCCTGTGCGCACATTTCCGGAGTTCAGGGCAAAAGGAATCTACTATCTATTTCAGCTTACTTCCGGAATTATCTGTCCCGACGATTGCCTCTATGGTGGACTCGAAATCCTTTTGGAGCAGAAAGACGCATCAAGTGCACTGAAAGTACCTTCACTTAGCTTAGTGTGACAACAGAACTACGCACATTCACGGACCACCGTGAGTCAGCTCCCTATATTTTCACCACCTTTTGGTTTAGTGTTCGTCCCTTAGCTGTATACACCGTTTAGATTCACGACAGCAACGGCGAGAACCACTGACGTAACGTTGTCTGACGACTAGGATGAGGAAATGACAGTTTCTACAGATATGTATAACGTAGAGAACAAACAAACATCTCATATTCACCTTTAAAACAACGTTAGCTAAAAATACGTCTCCAGGAAAGTAACTTACCCAGCTTTTGAATATCCATATAAAATGCGCGAGAAGATGAATGGATCAGGCCTGAGGTTCGCTAATTTTAGCGACTGGAGATGGGCACTTTAAAAAGTCGAATTAAAGAATATATACGAAATCACCTTGTCATCTCCATATTACCTGTTGAACAACTTTGGTGTATGAACGCACCGAATGTACGCTACAAAATGAACAACCGAAAACAGCAACAAACCGAGTCTGGAGATAAGCCCTTTTCCTCAAGGCGCCTAAGAATTTCCACGGGGTCTATTTCCAAACCACAATCCATTTTCGCAAACAGAAATTTGTTAACCAAGGAAATATCAGAAGAATCTGGGGGAGTTGTCAACAGCATGTTGAATGACATACTTGATAATAAAAAGTTCCACAAGGAATTAAAAGTTTCGACCTTTTGATCGTGATTCATCAAGAGAGAAGACGTGCGATGAAGATCGAGATACCGACTGATACCAATTCGGTCAATCTCTGCATGCGAAACCAATCCGGGTTTTCGGGTGCCATTATCATAGGTTGTCCGGCTGACTGCTACCGTAGATGATGGGAAACGACGAGCTGTAAGTCTACCAAAAGGTTTGTGTTATGCATAGACAAACATACGGGGCGATTCCATTCATCCATGCTCGACCAACCCTAGCACGAAGCCGAGCTACAACACTCAACATGCCGACGATTTGATCTCAGCGCGCGAACCGGCGGGCGATCCGAATCTCAATTCAATGGTCCAATGGTTCAATGGGTTGTAAAAGGAAGTAGGAAGCTGGAATCCCTGATGATTTCGTGTCCCAATAAGTAGAATCTCAGGACCCTCAACAATGGGCTGAAATGTAGAAAAAAAGGTGCAGTATCCGAACCACCGCAATTGATGTTGGTCTGGGCGAGTCTAGAAAATTACCACAGTTAGCAGAAATGACGCGGTCTGGCACAGCATCCAAAGCCTCGCAAACGCGCGATAGGAAAAAGCTACGCCTGCATTCCGGTATGCTAAGATGAACCTCTAGTTTTAATAGGTGGCCCCTCGGTGTCGTGATATTTCCTCTGTTAAACATCAGCCGACACGGATTATCAGGGGCTCCATTATCAAAAAGGTTTATACCAAATCACCTGCAGGCCGAAGATACTCCAAGAGGCACATGTTCAAAGATTTCAGCTTTTCCTCCTACGACACATTTTTCAGACCCCGGACTGCCTTATTGTTTTGACGTTGAACAGTCTCCAGGAGCGAACTGTTCTTCTGGAGATATGGTGGCCAGATCACGGTTCCGCTTTGCAGATGCGACCGAAGAAAACTGTTATATAAAAGTTGGAAACAATTAGGATTGAACTGGCCGAATAGACGCTTCAGTAACGTCAGAGTGTTGCTGGCCTTTTCTGCATTTGTTTCAGCGTTCGCAGAGCGCCAGAGCGTGTGCGAAACAATAGTTCCTAGGTCGTTCTCGATAAGAACCGCCTGAAGGAGCTACCCGTCGAGGTAATACGTGATGTTCAGAGCGCTGTGAATGCACATAACTTTAAACTTCCTGGCACTGTCGTCAAGTAGGTTCACTCGGGACCAACTGGATTGATTGTCTAGGTCCTTGCGTAGGATTGCAGAATTATCGGCAGCGTTGATGGTTCGCCAAGTTTTGACGTCGTCAGCAAACGGTAATAACTGGGAGGTGATTAACAAAGGAGGATCGTTAGTGAATATCAAAAGTAGTGGTCGGTCAAAAATGTAACCTTGGGCCACTCCACTTAGGCTAGGCCTACCAGTAGAGAACACACCGTTAACACGCACCCTGCGCAGACTGCCAGCACGACACGACTCCAGCCAATGAAGGAGGTTGCCTCAAACCACATAATCGGAAAACCCGCCGATTAAGACAGCGTTGTCCGCGCGGTCGAACATCATAGCAAAGTCGAGATACATGATATCTGGTCTGTTGCCCTGATCAACTACTTTCATTCACTGATCGGTGGCTATCAGCAGATTTGTGGTACAAGAACGGCCCCCATGATGTCCGTGTTGTACATTGGAGAAAATCTCACGGGAGGTGAGGCACATACAGAGTGGGTAAAATACAAGATCCTCTAAAATTTTTGAGACGCTTGATAGCAGCGTGATCACTGGGACAATTACGCCTATCACCCTTGAGAACGGATAGGAAGCACGCGAGTTTCCAGATGCTGGGTAATGCTCCCCAGGAGACAGATTGCTTAGAAGATAAGCTGAATGAATCGCCAGGCTGTTCGGCCGCTTCTCACGAGGCCTTGTAATGTATACCGCCCAGGCGAGGATAGCTGTCTCTAAGGCGCCTGAGTTTAACTAATGCCGCTGTGGAAGAAGTATCCGTGGTATAAGTGCCATCCACTTCAGTGTCCAAACGAATTTGAGGAACTGATGTTGATTGTGTAAAAACTCTGCTGTGACTGTCGACAAGGACATCAGCGGCCTCCTTATCAGAGCCAGTAAGGCCTGATGGGACTAACCGTTGTGGAACTACAGCTGTCGCCTCGCGTGTTGATGTTACAAATCGGAACAGGCCACTTGGATCAACCATAAAGCGTTGCGTGAGATGTTTTTGATAGTGAATACGGTCACTACGAACTAGCGATGTACACCGCTTCCTCAAGGCAGCGCATGTCCTGATACTTGACAGCACGTCCAAGTATACCGCCTCTTCAGAATAAGTTTGAGTGCACTAGAGCGTTGTTGACTTGGAGGCTTGTTTCCGTTTGGAACATGATAGTGGTGTAGATTCACCAACGGCTGAGGGAAAAATGGCAGTAGGCCCCTCGCAGAGGTCATCTACAGAGTGAAGGGAGGCGTAGTACATCCACGTTGCCAAGTAGCCACGTAGTTTCAACACATCAATTTTCCGGAGGTTTTTGCGGTTTTTAGTCGTTGAGCTGACTAGGTTCGTGTTGCAAATGGAATAAGTCAAGTACGACGACCTTGTGATCACTTAGTTCGAGTGGTGCGGTGATTGTAAGGTTGCCTACCCTCAACTCTTCGTTGGTGAACAAGTAATCCAGTCGCAACGGATTATGGCCAGTACGCCGTGGAGTGAAACCGGAAATCTGCTCTGCTAAACTTAATGCTCTGAATGTGTGAAAAAATCCTGCAGACGTATAGTTTTCAGTCCCCGCGTAAAAAGCCGGAAAGTTAATTTCAAGTAGGTTGAAATCACCCATTAGGAGAATGTGGGAAAACTGTAGGGTAGGTAGAACTACAGATACAGATAATAAGAGTTCGTCTTTTGAATTACCTGAAGGTGGATGACGACAAAGGACCTCTACGAGCCAGTGGTCAGAACTATTTGGGCGGAACGAGCACCAAACGGTTTACTCAATACCAGCGTTACTGGATTGTTGAAAAGGAAGGCCGGATGAGAGATAAAAGACCGTTCCCCCACATGCAACTTCAATTCTGTCAGCATGGAAGATAATCATGTACTATAAAGCGAACTCAAAATTTCGGTAGGAAGTGCTGAGCCACGATTCCGTCACGGGAACAATCCAGGGGAGAATTGTGTACTCCGACGGTATGATGTTTGAAGGCTGAAACGATTTAAAAACGACCATTTGTACAAAAAAATAAAATTTCCAAAATTTTCGTGATATATTAAAAGGCATTATAACGATCCACGTCTGATCGTGAGTTGCGCGCAGCCCAGAATGGATCCACGAAATAAAAAGATTTAATCCAACAATTTGTACGGTGATGTTAAAGAAATGCATCAATATTACACAAAGCAAGCCTCAAATCGTTCGCGACGATAGTCTCGTTCAGAAAACCCAATAGCTTCTCAACCGAACCAGCATGGTCATAGGTGAACCGTCACGCCAGTAGGTCAGGGTGTAACATGCAAGTCGGCTGTTTCTTCTCTGATTGTCTGGCACACTTACGGACCAACTGTGCAGCAACGTGGAGACACCAGGGGACAGCGTTATTTCGAAGTAAGGGTTCCAACAACAGTCCTGTACAAGGAAACAACAAGAGACAAGCATGAGTCAAAAGCCCAGTAAGCCATGCACACGACTTACACAAGCGAGAACTAAAACGACGTCAACAACACAGCAGCACGCCCTCTCATCAATTCAAATTCAACTCGTGCGCGCCTGCTGGTTTCGATCGCACATTACAAGGGCAAAGATGGCTATCCGCGCCGCAGACATTCAATGTCACACCAGCTCAATAAAACAAAACGGGGAGGGTGAGGTAGTTCGAAAAGTGTCGGGTTAGTGGGAAACATAAGGGATGCAGACGATGGGGACGAATTTTTTAAATTTGTGGATCGACTAACTAACATGCATATTTCAGGACGAATACAAACAGTTTTCCGGACATAATAGTTATGCCACAACGAGAGAAGCGGCCATGCCGGAAAATTGTTCATATTCTCACTTTTGTTCAGAAAAGTGTTCTGCTATTTTCTTCTATTAAGTCATCACGTTGGCTTCGTAATCGATCTCGCATTTTGAAAATGCTTCCGTGGATATTTTCATGGTGGACTACATACTGTCGTTTCGCAGAAACTCCCAATTATGCTTTATTTTGGAAGTAACACTGGATTTGTAATTCCCGAACACACTGCATTTACATTAAGGTGTACACTCAATATTGAGGTAAATTCTAATGAAATTTGTGCCACCACGCTTGTGAGCTAGTCAACTATCTGCATAATACGTTCAACCTGTTCCCCCGTCGGTATTCCAGGTAGAAGGCGATCAACTAAACGTCACTCCTGAAAGCGGTTGCGCCTGAGGTTATTACGAGATTGCTTCTATCGACGGTCCATACGAGACAATGTGAGCGGGTATAATCTGTCCTAGTCTATCATTAACAGCCTGTGTACTGTTTAGTTAATTGCTTTCTGACTGTGGTTGGGCGTAACTTGTAGCGTGTACGCAGCCCAGTTCTCACTTAACTGACGGTTGGTGACTAACTTTGCTACCCATTATTTCTCCGAAGATAACATTGATTCGCACTCGTGCCATTCCAGCTACAACAGTTCAAACTTCGCATCACGGATACTCATGATGCCGACGATTGTTGTTCTATGCTTTTGCCACCCGCAGGCTAACGTGATGGTTATCTGTTGTGATATTCCAGAATGTCAATCACAAGAACAACACACTATTTCCAGCGTTTGCTTATCGAAACAGAGAGGGTCTGTCTCGCAAAAGGAGAAAAAGTCACAAGTCAACAGTAAACGTGTATTGCACGCAACACAGATACCGAGAGATTCAATTCACAACGTGTCCTTGTCCATATATATATATATATATATATATATATATATATAGGGTCCCACGGTCCGGAATAGCCCACCAAT
>LUCH01002661.1:8073-81498 GCA_013368495.1 Paragonimus heterotremus
AACAGTGAGGACTGTATTACTTTACGGCAGCGAAACATGGCCTCTCAGGATAGAAGACGTGAACCGTCTTCAGATGTTTGACCACCGATGTTTGCGTTCAATCGCTCGCATCGGGTGGCACCAACGAGTAAGCAACGAAGAAGATAGGAAGCGGGTGTTTGGCACTGATTATCAAACGAGTTCTTTTATTCACTCACTACATTTGTACAGACTTAGGTGGTTAGGTCACGTACTAAAGATGCCAGCTAGTCGTCTGCCACACCGAGCACTCTTTGTTAACGCTGCGGCCGACTCACCCAAGGTGGACATATGATGACCTGGCGTAGACAAATGAAATCGTTCACGAAGGGGTTGGTCACTGTAGATCCGGTTCGTCTCCCAGGCTGGAGCCCTCGCGACTCACCGAGTCGATGGCTTGAAACGTTAGGTAAGATGGCAGCTAACCGAGCTCAGTGGCGTGAGTGTTGTCGTTGTTTGTCTGAGTTGTCTGTGAAGTGAGTACACTTAATGACGCAGTGAAAGCCGTGAGGAAGCTGTCTTGCTGATGACGCCGTACTTCAACTTACAGCTCGGTTATTTGTTTGCAAGGTGTAGGCGCCTTGATGTTGTGTGTTTGAATAGAGACGTAGCTATCTTTATTGGTCAGGTCCCCTCCCTTTTCCCTTTCTTTTCTTCTCTCTTCCTATACAGGGTTTGCTTTTTATTCTGCTTCATGGTTGTGTGACAGTTAAGCATCACTGTGAACCACTGATGTATTGCTATGTTGATGATGATGATGATGGTGATGATGCCACCGTTACTCTTGTCCGAATTTAAACATTCTGAGGCCGTCCAACCCACTTTTATTACGCTATATCACGCGACAACAAGCACCTGAAGACGTAACTTTTGTGTGCTTGGACTTGATGAACTTATAGGGACAACTTTGGAGGCATCTATTAATCCAGTCTTTCCTTGTTTAGGTATTGTGTTAATGGAGGATGCTGTTTCTCGGCGATTGCACCATTTCCGATATTACCCCTCCAGAGTTTGATTTACTGACTGTTCAAAAAACGATCTTTCATTACTTTGATGATCTACGAGCCGCTACAGACGAGGCTAAGTTATCAAGTGCGATTGACTCCGATACCGGGTCTATTGAAGCGGAAGGTGGCAATTGTCCGTGGTAATGTCATAATGATACTTTTTGATGATTGTTCTACAGCTGTCTTCAACCTTACATTCACATCACGTCGGAAGACGTTCGACAATATACACAGCTGTTGTCTGATTTCACCGGAGATTTGGCCAAATTACCCAGCTTGCTAGATGTTACGGACAGGCGTGCGAAAATTGCTGAAGTCAACAAGCTGCAGGTATGTATGCAAGCCAGTTTTCAGGTTGATTTCGTACACAGTTGATGCATGCAAAAATTACACAGTCCCAACTGCTTGTCCAAAAGTGTTTGGAAGAATCTCAGTCATGTGCTCACGTGAACATCGGAATGAATGCCGAACTACTGATTCAGGATTTTCTTGCAACCCAACAGAAGATTATATTGAATCACATATGCACATTCTACAGGTTCAGTCGACCGATCACCATAACCTTTGGTGTCAAAGCTTCACATGCCGTCGAGTTGGGAATCGCTAACAAAGTCAGAAGAAATCATAACTGTATTCATATGTGCTTTTCATCTAGGTCACAGCTGTACACCTACCGGCACATGAACGCCTGAGTTTGTCGTTTGATCCGATCTTATCTCATTTTGCGCACGAAAAAGTAAGGATTAGTGTAATTGCTTTAAAACGTTTCCTTCTGGATTTCTTATATTCAGGCGAAATTTATCCGGTCTCGCTTAGAACGTAGTCCGGTTTAGCGATTGTTCGTCTGAGTCTCTGATTGATTTTTATTGCCCCTGTGTTGTTTCTGTTTTCGCATCAAGCCACCCAATCTTCAGTTTTCATTTCTTTACATTAGAAGGTGTTTATTTCGGTGACGTCAAACTTCTCATGTATGAAGAACTTCGTAGTTTGGATTATGCCTGTATGTGTGACATTGCTAAAACAGATCTTCTTTTGAACATGATAAACAATTGTTTCGATCGCGCGTTTTATTCCTCTAATTAGTTTGGTTACGTTTTAGCCTCTGCACATCAGTTTAAAGTAGAGTTAAACATTTACTCATCATGTGAGATGCACCTGATGCCTCATGCTTTGAGTTAGCTTAGTTATCGAGTCACTTATTTGCCATTAGCAACCTTCCTGGCGAAAGGAAAACCGAAGGAGTAGGCTATCGGGTTGTTATGAGTGGTTGCCCGAAACACTGTTCCACCGAATTTTGGGAGTTTTCGTGTGTCACGCTAAGGTGAACAGTATGTTACCTTAATATTGGTGATGTTGAAATTGCGAGAATAAGCGGATCAAGTGAAATTATCATTGCGAGAAACGACAGAATTAGGTTATTAGTTATTGTAAACCTCCTTAAGTTAGGTACTTCTGGGCGGATTGTTTGAAAGGCTATATGGGACGTTTGTAGGGTCAGACTTACAGAATGCTTCTATCGGTCTACAATGTTGATCATCAGACACAAGCAACGGCGCTTGTTTTAGACTCTACTGGTTTTTGCACTTACATTGTACCTCGCAGATGTAGGATCATTCGCTTTCCTGGCTGAAGCTTCGATATTTCTGGGCAGTACAGTCCGTTTAATTAGATAGAAGAACAGAAAGTGACATCTTTAAGTGCACGCATTCTTATCACAACATTGACGAATATAATTTCAACTGCTAATAATGGTCAGTAAGTGGCTGCCACACAGTTACGGACAATTTGATGTAATGAGGTTTCTTCATTTTCGGACCATGCTTGTATTATTTCTGACCCTGAATAGTCTACCTTCGCCCATCTATACTTGTTTGTACCACCCGTACAGTTTCTGGCTGGTATTTCTTCTCGCGTTTCTTGACCACTTCCGATATTATAACATACACGTCCGTTCCCTAACGACACAATGCTCTGCTTCATTGACTCGTTCTTTATTCAACGGAGCGTGATACAGTTTAACTGTTGGGCCATGTTCAAGTTGTGGTGGCTGTCGCCACTATCCAAAGGGTTGAGGGTTATCCGATAAGTTGCACCCACAAATCGATTTGTTCCCAAAGTCGTTGGACTACAATCATTTTTCGCCATAGATAGTGCAACGGGCGAATTTTAGGTGGCGCGAGTTTCGAAGTGTACTCCATGGATGTTTTCGACAAAGAATTCGAACGACGCCTGGTAAAGTCGAAAACTGTTCTGACCAGTTACTTTGCTTTTATTTTTTAAATATGCGATAGAAAGAACCAAATCAAAATGCGGGGGCGCTAGAAAGCTAAGACGTAATAGGTAATACTGAATGGGGTATCTGTCTGAAGCAGTAGCTTACGCTACGTGATATTGGGTTTGACTTCGGACTGTTCAAGGATTACAGTATACATGGTCCTACAGAATTAATTGATATTTCCCTATCGGATGCTTTGACGAATACTGCCTGTGATGTGGCACTACAGTAAGTGTTGAGTACGTTAATCTGGGAGTCGTGCCACATGGACAGTCCAATGACAATGGTGGCTTGTATGGTGAAGAGAAATTTTGCTTAGATGGTACAAAGGACTGGAACTGTTACCAGTATAACTCACAATAAGAGTTCGGTATCTGCAGTAGATGCAACTGTGGAGATGACGTCGTGATGGTGTAGAGAGCTGTTGTCTCACGCGATTCGTTGAAATTAGTACTGTTTTCAGAATGCTCACTCATATCCAGATACTGTCTGTTCAAATGCTGCCATTTTTAAGCCAACCGTGGTAGGCTTGCAAGATTTCAACAAGACCACTGTGACACCTGTTCAGACAGAGGAAAAAACTGAAATCGGTCAACTGGTCTGGTCCTCTTTGGGCTCCGATCTTAACTCAGTTGAGAACTGATTGAAATTACTATCCTGACGTGTATGTGATAACAGTAGAATTTGGCAGTGGAAGCATGACCTACTAGGGACTGCTCGGCAAGCGTGGGACGCGTTTGGTGATTGTGAAAATACTAGCTCCGGTCGAATTCCAGCCAGCAATAGCCACAACATTCACAGACGCAGCAAGCGCCTCACTTGTTGAATTACGGGAAAACACAGAGGCCAGAAATACCGTACTTGAACTCAGTAACTATACTCCGATAACAGTCCAAATGCGGAATCTCTACGCCCCCGGTATGACTTTGTAGCTCAGCCAGCGGAGCGCTCGCCACATTTGAGAATGCTGGTAGGTTTCCAGCCGGTTCTCAGATTTTCACGTTTTGAGATCTTCTAAAGTATGAAGTCTGCCATACTCTTTGTCAGTAATATTCTTCTACTTCCAAGCAGTGACAACGAAATGTCAGTGACTTCATATTTATGGTGCGATCGTTTACTATCATACTAGTTCATTTTGCCACAATACCTTCTTCGTCTTAATATTCGTCGTCTTTTACTTTTTTTAATGTAAAAGCTGATCGACACACGCAGAATGTTCTGCATTTTGACCAGTATGCTTTATACTCCTAAGACTGATTACATGACCTTATGTTTATTGTCCTCGTGTAGAACTCTTGAACCGACTTCTTATTCAGGTAAACATTGTGTGTAATACACAGTATTCCCCACCATATTGTTTCACACTTGTGTAAGTTTATTTTTATCACGAGTCTGATCAAGAAATATGTTTGGATCTAAACTGCTTTCAACTTTTTAGGCTGAACAGGAAGATCATATGTTAATGAGGCGGAAGTCGGCCAGTCTAAAAGAAGCTGACGAAGCGTTAACGGATTTGCCCGAAATGGTGCTGTCAACCACCCTGTTAAGCCTGCTGTTTGGACAATCCTCTCTTGTGAATGTGTATATTCCATTCACCGTGATCGCTGATAACTCTGGTAAGTGGCATTAGATTTGCTTTCACAGAACTAACCATCATCTGTCATCAAGCCTTTTTTTCTGCAAAAGCCAACAACATTATCATAGGACAGTATACTTGCCATTTTGAGCCCTCATGGTTTTCGTCAGTGTACATTGGAGTTACAAGATGAACTGTGCATACTTGCATTAACGAGGTATAAGCAGGGTACACAGCAATTACATATAAATTTCCCCGTCACAAAGGGTGCTTATAGGACTGGCGGCCGTGCGGACACGTGGTTCGGCTCGTACCCCACAGTTATCGGTTCGTTCCTCACTCCAGGCTATTTACCTGATAAGTCCACATCAAGACGAAACCAGTTTTGGGGTTTCTTTCTGGGGAAGATTATCGTGAAACATTATAGAAGCTATTCAGGTGTTTCAGTTAATGGAGAGGGATTCTAAGCGTTTGGTTCTGGGTTGGTTTTCCTCTGGATTTCGCGTTGCTGATGTGGCCAAATAAGGTGGAATCAGCTATTTGCCACTTCCGTGGTGGTTACTGAGACTAACGTTTTATAGAAACCTCTCTCAACTCACCTTGAGTCTGTAGTGAGTGTTTACTCGTTTACATACTAACAACGGACGGCTGACCGATTTCAGCCCGTGAGAAAAGGAAGCACTACAGCCAGGTACACCTCTTAACCTTGAAGGCGTTCTGTTATAACCGCCTTTTCACAGCTCAGTTTTACTTCTGAACTCTGAATTTTGAATACGTAAGTGTGAACCGGACATCACCATTGATAGTAATTTCATCGGCAATCGATACTGAAAGAATACAGTCAAGTTATCGCATACATGTGTAAAATAACTGTAACTATGATTTCCTACTGTTGGGGAAAGTGAAAGTGTGGTAAAAAGGTGCTATACTGTAGTTCGTTGAAGTCTGTATTCTACCTTCAAGGTCATATCATCTAAACCTTCTCACGTATTCATGAATCAACTAAACACCAAGTACAGTTAGTCGTTATGCGTGGGACGGTTTGCTTACGGCCTTCACTACCTCAGTTCACTTTTTATTCTTACTTTACAGAGAGTTGGATTGTAAAAGAGCAATTTTAACGTCACTAAGCATGACTAACCATCATCATAACCACACACATTACGTCAGTGATTCATACCGATGCCACACTACCACACAACCATAAAAATAAGGGAAAGCCGAAGGTTAATGATCAAGGGAGAATGGATGAGACTAAATTTGGAAAACTCAGATAATCGGCTCATAAACAAAACCGAATTACTGGGAAGCGTAAAACGGCCTCTGCAAAAACAGCTTTCGCCGTCTTAATTTTTTCAGTTAGAGGTTATTTGGTTGCTGCACTCTCAAATACACGAGGCGAATAGGATCTGTAGTCTCTAACTCTCATTTGGCAAACCATAGACTGGCCACCTTGTATCTTACACCGTTTAATTGTATGTTTGGCAAAACGTGTCATCTGTGTGTTTTACGCGCCAATGATAAGTTAGCACATAATTTATCAATGTGTATACGCTTTCGTTATTTTAACGGACGGTTTTGCTTGATCCGCATGACCAAAAGGCATTTTATAACTTATTCATTGTTGATCCGCCGATGTGAATTACTTGTGTGATATTCATGTGTTAATACACCATGCACACGTATGTAGGTTTTTGGCTCTTAACTGTACACATAAGCTGCTTCTGATTTTGACAGCAGTCCACGAAATAACACATTATTGCATAAGTGTAAGTGTGATAAGAAGAAGAACAGTAGACAAAAGCAATAAGAATTGATGAAAAAGGAGTCGATAATCTTACGGGTACAGGCTCTCCATTGGTCATAACTTAGTGTCATTTTAGGGAGCGTCTCTAACCGACAGTGCAGATGTTTATGTGACCACCAACTTTATAGACACAACTTTCTGGCTTTATTCAGCATAGCAATCGGCTTGTTCTAGCCCACGATTACGTCATTGGCCTGCAATTTCTTGCAACCGTCAGCAGCTGCATTAAGCGATACGGGGCGCAACATACCTTGTACATGGACCAACCAGCGTTGATTGCATTGTCGTTATTTCGATTCTGGATGGTGTGCTTGCGGATTTTCTATATGCATACCGATGGACTGTCGTGTTATTCGTGCTTATTTGACACAAGCTGACTGACCCAAACAGTAGTGGAGGAGTTAGAAGGGATTATGTGCATCCGCGAGGGATTACTTAGGTAACCGTAGACTGTACTTGGGCTGAGAGTATAAAATCTAATTCTTTTTTCAACACTTCCACCATTCATGCTACACCTTCCTAAACACATGACACATCCAGCAACTTTGATTTTTTTAAAATTATCGCAGTTTCAGTACAACTGTTTGCATTTGTAAGTTTTACAGTACTCTCAGAAGCACCTAACAGAATCATGTCTACTATCTCACAGATTAGGACGTCATCATGTACCAAAGACAATCTTCCACTATTTCGTTTGTGAAGAGTTGTGAATGGGCGACCTTGACACCATGTAATTGCAAACTTGGATCTGAGTTTATGTATTCGAGTGGGGCATTGGTAATTTGTCGACGTCCATTTATTCAAGCTTCTTCGATTGTGCGGATCGACTTGGCACGTCAAATTGTCTTTGTAATCAAGATATTTAGTGCTTATTCTCCGGCTGTCGTGTTACCCTGTCCAAAAATTTGGCAATGGGTACAATTGCGATGTGCACCTCTTAGCCCAGTTAACAAGCCTTATTTGTAGTAGGTGAAGGTAGTTCCTTGTTGATTTTCGCTATTTTCTAATGCTTGCATCGTTGGTTTACTGGTATCTTTAGGTGGGACCTCGGTAGTTTTTCTGTTGATGTGTTTTTGAGGTTAGTTTGCGTTTTAGCTTGTTTAACCATCTCTGCCATCGACGAGAAGTCTCGTACAGCGTTATTTGCCTGCGCAGTAGTGTCCCAAAACATCCACACTATAATTATATAGATTTAGCTCTCGACCCCCATGAGGTCTTTGCTTGTTTGGAGCTAGCTCACTGTTCTCTTCCAGGCCATGTGTTGTGTGTATGTTTCGCATCTGTGTTGGAGGAATCAACTGAGGGATGAACGTTTGATGTGAACCGGGATCATGAAGGGCCTTGCAGTGGTTATCCTATTGGTTGAACTTTCCAGGTTTCACATCCTTCTGACTGGAAAACCTGTTGGGCATGGCTCCGAGCCGTGCCCAGAGCCACAGGAATTTTGAATCATTGTATGTTTCACATTCTGTTTTGTTGTTTTGCATTCCATCTTTTTGTGTTCTGGCACTTACTAATCAAACAATGCTGCTACTCACCTGTGATAGAACGCAGGCGTGAAATTCTCACGTAATAACCAAGTTTCCACCTATTAGAGCGAAAGTGCTATCTGATTATGTGTACACTGGTTATCTACACGTCTGCCGTGGCTGGTGTAGATTAAGGAAGGACCGTTGTTTATTCTAACAATAAGTTCTCTTCGCTACCACCACCAACGGAGGTTACACTGTACAGTTTGGACGCATTACTGTTTATGCGTTCTTAACGTACTGTTGCAAGAGTAAGTATTATTCCGATTTCTTTCACGGTGCAGCAGAGCGCGACAATAACTAACGCCGTGATACCAGAAAGGTCGTTGCAAGCAGAGGGTATCGAGTCTCGAAATACCTTATTACGACGTATGACTTCTTGTTAATTATAACGAACATGGTTGTTTTTAGGGATTTCTCATTATAATAAAATCAACCATCCTACCACACATTCCTGTTTACTGTATTGAACTGCGTGAAATTAAACCAAAGCTCAACATGCAGTACCACCATCACCTACTCTTTCTGTTCAGCTTGGTGTGACCAAACGCGTATGAGTGAAGCTCACACAGGACTTCGAATAACCCAACCCCGTAAAATGGGAATAATGTTGGTTATGACCACTGTTTAAAGTAATCGCCTAATGAACATTGTTCATCCACTTGCGGCCAAACGAGCAGTTTCGCGATGATAATGTTCTCCGTGAATAGATGTTATGCAAACGCTATCAAAGACGGTTCGGGGAAAAAAAATTTGTATCGTGGTCTCATGGTGAATAAAATTCAGGAAGTCACATGGTCGAGTTGGTCACAAGAATGATTGACAATGTAGTACGTGGTGGATGTATCTGTACCAAGACGAGGTAAGCGAGTGGTTCACAGGGACATTCGTGAAAACGAAATCGGCGAACGATGCTGCGCGTATAATGATAAAGAAAACTTGGAAGCACGAACCCCATTCGGCTTTTGTCAACCAAAGCTATACTAGAATCATCAATCTGGATGGCGTCAATTTAAATGAGTATCTGGGTATCGGATAGATTCTTGTCACGTAGGAAACTGTGAACCTCGATAAATAGCCTATTTTGAATGCTGACACACTCTGATTTATACTTATGTTGAGGCTAAACTATTATCCTCTTTGGCTGTTTGACTTGGTGATCTGTATGACAGTCGTGCAGTGCTTCCGTTTAAACCATGATAAAGACCTTTGTGGAAGCACCGCTGGGCTATAAAAGGAATTTTCTGGGCTACTGACGCCACGGTAGACATGTATCACTGTCTGTTTTGTTACGCATATTTAAATGTGTTTGCGCTGGACCTGATTTACTAATAAAGCAGTTTTGCAAACGCAGTACAAAAAAACGAAAGGTCGGGACAATATAGTACTGCTGATCAAAAGTCGCATGAGAGGTTAGACTTTCAGCAAATTCCCTAAGCTTGTCACTATAACGAAATGATGACTGTAGCGATCTTTTCTTGTTCTGCCCCGCTGCTCTGATGCTGAACTCTGAGGATACTTGAAACTTATCGCCCTTATGCGATTCAAGGAGTTTTATTCATTAATGCTTGGTCTACCCCATTGCTTACTTTGGATAGTACAAAAGGAACATCTGAAATGTAGTCCAAGTCTGGACATATTGTAGTGGATTACTAAACCGGAGGTGCGAGTACTCTAGCTCTCAGCGGAATACCTCAACGCAACCGCGGGGCACGTCCAAAATCCCACAGTGACCGGATCGCGGACAACATGGGCGACCGGACAAGTCATCGCTCAACTAGATCGGACCAACAGAAGAGACATGGCAGGAAAAATGAAATGGATGACCAGATCGGAGGCATGATTATTCCAACACTCGGTAGGATATCTCGACGCAGTCGTGAAATGCAGCCAAAGCCAACAGCGGATAGAGTGCGGACAACACAGGCGACAGGACGAGCCATCGCCCAACGAGATCGGACCAGTGGACGAGGAATGGCAGGCGGAAACCCCTTAACAATAGGCGTCGGTCACACATGCAAACCGAGCAGAAGTGCACACGACATATGAGCGGGAACCGAGAGTGTGTTGTGCATCGGAGTTCCGGTTCGTAAACGCGAGCACGCGCATGACGTGGCAACCAGCAAATTGGACAACAGAAATGGTACTTTATTAGACGCTTTTTCTCTACAGTGTGATCAGTTCGCTGGATTCAGTGGTATGAATGCTATTGTTTGACTGGTTTAATAATGAAGCAGTGTGAATAATTAAAACGAAACAGTGGGGGCCGCGAGGAAGCTGGCGTATGCAGATATATGACAACTAAGTTGTTTGCTTTCAGGGTGGTGCTGATGGTTCAACCTCAGAAGTGCACGAGAATAATTAATCTTTTCGTCATTGATATCTCTGTTTATTGATATCCTAGTATCCATCTCATCGGTGACAAAATGATCGCGATAAGAAAGCACTGTTCTCATGTTACTACCTCCCAGAATTGAACCCTCAACCTACAGAAGGCTGATTGCTAATCGTTACTTTAAGTTACGTTTAGGACATCATTCGGGGTAATCACAGGATTAGTGTCATTGCTTATTTGAAGAATGGGTCTTACGAATGGTCCTTTAACACTCATTAAGATGCAAACATTTCGTTTATTCTCATCAGTCGATTACATAAAACGTTCGATTATATAGGTTAGGGGCTTGGCGACAAAACAATGAAATGAACGAACATCACATGGGAGCAATCAGGGTTCACTACCACGGTAACGAAATTGATTGCGTCAGCACCTTTTGCCAACAAAGGGCTGGTGCGCGACGCTTGATCAACAATGCCTCCGAGAATGCCAGCAGCCTGGGGTTGCGGTTACGCAATAGGACCATGAACGAAGTGACGGGGTCAACCACATGACCTATTGCGATTAAATGTTTCGCGATCGAAGACGCCGGATTTCAGTTCGAGTATTGGCACACTGACCCGCGTTGAGTCATTGTTTGCACTAGCCACTTGGGAATGTGCTCCGCCTTCCTTTGTCGTAAGTTTCGGTCCGTTCTGCCAATGTATGAGTCACTGCAACTGCAATTGAACCGGTAGATAACATGAGAGGCAGAGTTTTCCGAGAAAGAACGATCAGGGCATTGGAGATTCATCCTGCGGGTGGAAAGCAACAGGCGCAATTCCGCTGCTGGATATGCGCGATCAATGGCTGACTTCAACTTTCGACTTACATCGGTGATATTGTGGTCACCTGTGTAAGGAAGGGCGATAAAAACCTGCTTCTTCGGCACTGATTGTGGTTGGGGGGTAGCCACTTGTTCCTTGCAATGAATTCCAATAAATTTGGCCGGATATCCATTCGCAAGCAGAACACTCTTCAAGAGCTCCTCTTCAGCCTTTAGATGATCGGATGTGGTTCGCACTAAACTACGTTTGCAAGCCACGGGCGTGAATGAAGAGAATTGTAGGTACTGCCCACTCCATGTGGCTTTTCGATAAACGGACCTACTAAGTGTACCGTCTAAACGTCTAGAAATAAGGATGTCTAAGAATGGTAGTGAGTTGTCGAGCTCTTGTTCATGTGTGACACGGAGATTTCGTTGAGTGGACTTAAACTGATGTAAAAGAGCAATACAATGATCAAAATCGGTGAATATTAGAATGTCATCGACATAGCGCTTATAAAGCAAAGAACGATCAATATAATCTGATAGTCCATCTTCCACCATTCCAAGAAAAATATCAACCAGTGTTGGGCCCAACGGGCTGCCCATTGCTACATCATCAGTTTGCTTATAAACACATCTCTTGAATTCAAACCGAATGTTTTCCGTACACATAAGCATCAATTCTTCAAGGTAGTCGACAGGGATGTGCAAAGAAATATAATGAATCAAAATAAAATTACATGAATAGTCAACTGTTTCATGTAATGGAAAGTTTGTGAGTAGCGAGTCAACGTCAATTGAATACATCTTCTGTGTGGAACTCACCGAAATGTTCTCCACAATATCACATAACTCAAAAGAATCTTTCAAAGAACGGGAGCTGAGGGTTTTACGAATGAGATCAAGAAGCTGAACTAACCATCGAGCAAGGTTATGGTAAGCTGAATCATCCATGGCGAGGATAGGCCTCAAGGGTACACCGGCTTTTTGCAATTTGGGTGATCTTCTCATTCTTGGTATACTACTTCCAATTGGTTTCAACTGTCTATACTCTCGCTCACTTATATATCCATGCAACAGAAGAATTTACAGCTTTCTCAATATTTGTTTTCCACTAGAGTGTTATTATCTGGCGTACGGTCAATTTTGAACTTCTTATCGTCATTGCATAGTCACCTTTATTCAAGATTACAAGATCAGCGCCTTTGTCCGGTTTCAGAAATACCATGTCCTGCATCTGTCTCAGTTGTTTGATGGCCTCATAATGTTCAGAGAGTAGACAACAATGCTGGCGAATGGGTGACAATATAAACTGATGCGAAACATCGACCACTTTAGCACGAAAACAACCTGCAATTTTTGGCGAGGTGGAAGACAACTCTTTTAGCTGGTCGTATGGGTTTTCAAACTGAACTTGAGTCGTTAACCGGTTAACTTTTGTCGACAGGAGTTTGTATTTTAAGCCCAGAGAAAGCACTTCTAACTGCACTTGCCTAAACTGTTTGCTGGACAAATTGTGGACGTGTTTCACGGCATCACTGGGAAAATCGTGTTTGCTAATCGTACGATCCAACGAACCTTGGAGACTCTGAAGCGTTCTGGCAGCGGTTTTCTAAATGGTATCCTTGACGAAATTGTCGAACTTCATACGACATTCCAAGGTAAGGTCAGCCAGCAAAGCAGCAAAGCGACTTTGGGTTTCGAGGGCCGTGTTGATGTGGGAAATAGCCAGTATGACAAAATCGTCGTTATTAATCAATAGTTTTCTTTTCACCAGAGTTTTGAGGAAATCTGTTGGAAAACGACCAGACCGAAGACACTCCTGATAGAAACCACTACGAGTTCGTTCAATCACTGTTTTGCACCTCAGTGTTAACAGTCAGACAAGTCTTGTGTAAGAGTACATAATCTCGAATTATCATTTATCGAAATCTTCGGAGCTGTTGGTTTTGATCATATTCACACAAAGCCTTCACTCATTGATTGCTTGTTTTACCCATAAGTTTGCCACTTTCACTCAGCATCTCTCTGAATGCTGTCATGTGAGTGTTAACACATGTTGCGCTTTGTTCGTTCTGTGGTTGCCACCACTGGTCTCAACGTAGAATGAAATGAAATCGGAACCCATCTTTCGATGCTAGAGCAGTCCCGTTTACTTCGAAGAACTGTTGACATTAAGTTGTTGTCTCAAAGATAGTGACGATTTTTTGTCTATCTAATAACTACAGTTTTTATTTGAGAAACCTGGCCACCACACTCTGTGAATGCTGGCCGTATTGGACTTTTTGGTTATCATTGTTTGCGTGCAGTCACGCATCGGATAGCACCAATGAATAGGCAGTGAGGAGGTTAGGACGCAAATCATTAGAAATGAGATCCACAGAAATTTACTCTGCCGTGATCTGAAAGCGCACACAAAATTAATTACGCCATCTCTTAAAAATGTCAGTCCACCGTTCGCTACTTCTTTCACACATTGCCTTGCTTCCCAATTCATCAGCGTAGGATCCTTGGCGCTAATTTGGAGATTTTGATAGAAAACGAAATAATCATTACCAAGTTATTGACTGTCGGTTGTGGCTTGTCCCCCGGCTGTTAGCCCGGTCGTCCATACGTGCCTTGTCTGGACGCATTAAGTGTGGTGACTCTTATTTGGATTCGATTTCTTTAAATGAATTATCTCTGAACGAGGCGGGTTTAGGGATAGCTGTGATGAGATCAACATGTAGATGCCATCTTACCCTCATTTACAACTGTTTGTTTGAAGGGTGTAGGTACCTCATCGACGTCGTCATTGTCATCATCAGCAGCAGCAGTGTACCAGTGATTTACACTAGCGCTTAACTATGACGCAGCCGTGAAAGCAGGAACACACCGTGGTTTAATAGAGGTGCAAAGAGTGGAATTTGTTTTTCAGAAACCCTTTCTGGACTCGGACAACCAACATCAAGATGCCTACAGCTTTCGAACGAACAGTTGGCGGTAAAACAGCGTTTACACGACGTCAATTATAATAACCCTGACTCCGAATACTGGTTTTGAGCCACTGCTTCCGAGGCAGGTCCTGTTTAAGGTTAGTATAAAAATTGCTTCTAGGGACCGATTTTGTTAACTAAGAGATTGGCTTGAGGAAATTTTTAAGTATTGTTTGATGATTGACCCGTATACTTTGTGCGTCATAGCAACGATAATGGAACTATAGAAGGAGAACGAGATAACAGTTCATTTCATCGTGAGTGATGTGTTATTCTCCGTGTTAGGTCATTTGTGGTGATAGACGAATGTCTGCTTGTGGCTTAACCGGAACTGGCATAAAAGTGTTTTGATAGCAGTGTGTTAGACGGCTCCAATAGGGAAACAACGACCAGTTTATGGAGTGGATGTTCAGGATTAAGGCGAGGATTATTTCGGTTTTCAAGTATGCATAGAGTCTGGTTCCTTGGTCATATATTGGTGGTGCTGGGTAACCGTCTGGTACCCACGCACTCCCTACCAATTATTGGTATACGATGTCACACGTTAGTTAATACAGAGGAAGGTGGTACTCAATTGATTAGTCCTCGTAATCCGTCTTAGCCTCAAACAGTGTATGACTGAAGACGTTCGGATAGACGGCACTCGAGTGGATTCAGTCGTGTGAATGCGTATCTGTGAGTTGCTAAGGATGTGGAAAACATCAATTATATGAGACGGCGACGGCGTCAAGAATGTCCATTGTCATCCTCCCACAGACAGTCTGATTATTTATTTGATACTGACTATTTGAATTTAAACGTCATGCTCTTTGTTTTTGTCTTTTTACTGGGGATTCCCTTTCTTCTCATTATTGTACGGCAACTAACCATCACTGCCAACTGACGATCTGTTCTTATCGATGACGAGACAGGTTTCGTGATTCGCGTTATTTACTTGTGAAGTTTGGTGATAAAGGAAGACAGTCACTACTGGACTATCTCTAGTGTAATAATTACACCTGTCAGGCTAAGGTTCAGAGAACGGTCAACACTACTTTTCGTCTATTTTTACGATAGTGCCAGGGTTGTTACTTGTTTAACAGGCTTTTCTTCGTACTAATATTTTTCGTTAAACAACCTTTCCTGTCGTCACTATCCCTAATTTCACACTCATCCCTTTTGTGTGGTTGTCCCCATTCCAGATTCATCTCTTCACAGTTGTCATTGTGTCGAGTTTTGTGACCCTATTTATTCAAGTCCGCTGGATGCACGATCACGAGCTCGTCTGTACTTTGAACTCGGCTTTTATTCCAAATACATCTCAGATCTACCAACATTCTCGTCGGACTGCTCCAAGCTAGATGAATCTCATGTGAACGGGACCCCACAGGTCGAGCCGAATTGCGCCTCTTCTGTATCGTCCACCGTGGGCAAATCGGATAGCGTGGACGCTCCACGTCGAATGTCACTCCGTTCAAGGGCAAAGTCTACTGTCGTTCACGATCCGCCTGTATTAGATATTCCACCAAAGAATAATTGCAGCAGACCAGAACAGTATTCCGTAAGCTTGACAATATTTATCGGATCGCCAGTAAAACTCCCTGGTTGATTTGGCGACTCATTCATTTGGTTCTCGTAAGGACACAAAAAGTATTACTTTCACTTATGACTCCGTTATTTGTAAGTTGTAGGCATCTTGATGTTGAATGTTTGACTATAAACATTGTTGTTTAGTATTTAAGTCCCTACTTCTCTCTTTCTGCGTTTCTTTTTCTTCACGGGTGTTCGCCTTTTTCTTCGTGGTTATATGGCAGTTTAGGTTCAATGAGAACCACTGACGTATTGCTGTCTTTGATGATGATAGTGGTGATGCTTCTACTGTTACATGTCTTACCCGTATGGAAGTGCAGCTAGGTCACGGGATCACACACAGAACAGTGTTCCAATGTGGTATGAAAGTCTATTTAATATAGTACAACGGATTGTGTGACCATCTCGCGTTCACGCGTTCTAAGTACGATAGGCCCAGTTAACTGGCGAGTTTACGCAAACTGTTCCGTATCCACGGTCTTGAGTGTGTTGTTGATAACATTAGCGTCTAAGCGATATTGAACCTCTTTCTCAAACATGATTGTAGCCTACATTCTAGCAACAAATCGATAAGATAGAGGTGAAGAAATTTTCAGTTCCCTAGACATACTTCTAATCTGTGACCATTATCAATTGCACAGCTGGATGTGTTTGAAACCATTGTATAAAAACTCCTCTCACCCTTTTTGCTTTTCCAGTCCCAACGTATTTTGTACGTCTTGGATCACTTTTCGTTGATCATTTTTTTCTAATTGTATGCAGTTCTTCGTGCGCTTGATCACACCGTTTCCACTGATCCGTCACCAATCTGTCTAATGAAGTTTCACAAGAGGGTTTGTGTAATGTGTTGCCCGGTATTATTTCTCTGCGTCTCTACCTGCACACGCAACAGTTTAGACGACCCTTGTTTAACAAAACCGATATGTTCGTAATTACGCGATTGTGTGAAATCTTGCATGCAATAATTAGATTACTTCGATGAAAATCCATTTACAGAATAAAAGCAGGTTTACAGTCAGTTTACTTTGTTCGTACGAAGGGGATGGGGAACATTTCTTTATTTCCATAACTCGCTGCAAGGCCTGTTAGCTTTCTTTTTTGCGTGTAGAGTGTGTTTACCTTTTCACTTATCTTAATCATATTACAGACGACACCCTTGCCCGATGGTTGATAGCACTCCTTGACGCACGAACTCGAAATTTGGTTGTCACGATGCTCATTTATGTTGCTTTTGTCTTTCCGTGGAGTTTTTTTTACATTTTATTCCTTCAACATATTTTCAATACTATTTTTTGGCCAAAGTCACCATCCAGTTCGTCCACTCGTGTAACGCGTCAGCAAGCATCAAAGCAAGCGAGCCTACCGAACATAACCAGGTCTCTTACCGACGACAAATCTCACAATCTTTCTCCTACGACCCCTGTCTCCAGTACAACACGCCGGTTCAGTAGGCGGCCAGTCATCCCCGATGAGGACACAGACGACGATGATGATGATGAGCCACAACAACTATCCATTGATGTTGATTCAGCAACCGTGTCCAGGTGAGTTCATCTTAACTTTCTTTCATGTCTGTTCTTCTTTCGGTTCGATTCTGTGGGAGCAGACGTAACCTCGGTATGATGTCATACTATCTAGCATTAGTTCGACTGTTGTGAAAATCGCGTTAATTTACTTCTGTTATTGGGCGATATCTGCTGAAAACGTAACCTACACATAGTCTTGTTCAAGAACAACACATCAGTGATCCGCCCTAATTCTTGCATGATATGCAACTATGAAAGATCGAACGAACAGTCACAGTTGCGCAACAAGGAAGAATGGACGAATGGGACTTCGTTTGTAAGCTTACGCATCTTACATGCAAGCAGCTCAGTTGTAAACGAGCGTATCTTGACGATCATCTCGTGGCTCCCATTTTACCACCCCTCCCGTAGTTGGAGTTAACTCAAAGGCGCTCATTTAAGTGCCATTGCCACCACTAAACGGGACCGATCGCCAGAGATTAGGCGTATTACGATGCCCTCTACTTAGAACACGAATACCTTCTGTAGTTTCTAACTTTCTCATGTCAATTATAGTTTGAGATAATAGATATTTGTCTCTTAAGTTTTAGCACCTACTTCCTCACTCTGAGCACCTGAGCCAGAGTCTGCCTCGTTACATTGTGCTATGTTAGGTTTACAGTCTCTATTCATCTGACTGCAATTGGTACTGGTTATGAGCCACGTGTTCCCAAGTCTTTGTTGTCCCTTTTTCATATGTTCTCTCATTAAACGGGTTCGCTAATGGAAATGACTGGGTGCTGCGGCTCTTGACAGAACGCTTGTAGTTTGGAATCAGTGACCTGCGACTTGATGCATCAAAACCCTGACAGACTGATTGTAGTGTGTAAGGGTAAATGAAGTGAATGTAGTGAACCATAACCTATTTACTAATTCATTGCAATGGTCAGGCTTGCGTATTGTGGTAATTTAGTTGGGGACTGTACTACTTAGTGTTTCAGTGATAATATTCACATTTACAACACTGTTTTCTTCTGGTTAAGGAAGATAGAGTTGATAAAAGTGCCGTCAATCTTAGACTCTTCTATTCGTCCGACTGTTGACCATGGCTGTCTCCGCGTTATCGTGTATGAGGGAAGAACTTGTGTTTTAATTTCAGAGCCCTGATATGGCTTTGTTTACATCCATTGAATGTAGCTGTAATGGAATTCAAGAATCAACTGGTTGCTTTCCGCCCCATTACCGAATACTTCGAGTTCGTGTCACCGGTTCCGGGTTGGGTTCCTCAAGAACACTCTATTTTCTCTTGTCTCATAAACCGTACTTTTGGGTCCCCCTACACAGTCCTTTCGCGGAATAAGCGAACTGAAAGAATCGGAAGTTATCTTCCTGGCAATGATATTATTAAACCATTTTCATTTGCTCTCATTCTTTCACTTCTTATTTCCTCTGTGTTTCCTACACAGTTGGGTACTTTTTTCTGATTATCGTTCCCCGGAGCCAAAGCAGTCCGTAAAGATTGATTTTTTTAAAAAATACCCACACTCGTTATCAAGTGGGTAAAATGGCTGCCTGAGTGAGTACTCTTAAAACCGTGAAACTGAGCGTGTGTCGCCTCTGCGAGACGCGAATCTACGATTATAAAAACATCATTCACTTGAGTTCACTTCCGAATAACAACAAATCCAAACGCTTTTCAGGGGTTTCTAGTGACCTCCAAGCTGGAACTTTCCTTCAAAGGAGGACCGTGCTGAGTTCCAAAGCATAGAAATGGCTCGATCTGATCCCAGTGCATGGTCCAGCGTTCGCCGTATAACTTAGTATATTTGGTTAAGTTTAATAATTGAAGTCAGAAACGCGTTGTGTATTCTTTTCATTGGACAGCATTTTCGCATACTGTCATATACAGTATTGTAAACTTCCTTAAGCCTTCCAAGTACTCATCCATCATCGTGGTACTCGACGGTTTGAATGGTTTTTCGATATATCTCATACTAGAATCGGTTGTCCCTATCAAAAAGGACACAATCTCCCTGTTACCTAAACTATTTATTTGTCAAAAACACCTACCAGGAGCTGTTATTTTTGGTCTTTTAGGCTTGCACCTGTCTACGTTCCTTCTTCTACAATGCTCGAAATTGCTGCTTCCTGTGCTGTTGTTTCTCGTCGTCGCAAATCTGACAATATTTCAGAATCCAAAGACGAGAGAACACCAAATTCTCCTGACCCAGACGCGCCATCAAGCCCGGATCCGCAAGAGATTTCATCCGAGTGCTTAAAGTCTCCCCATTCAGGTTTGTAAAATATTACCACGACGCATTCGTTAGTGAGGTTCGCATGGTTTTGTTTGTTAAATTTCGGATAATCTGTTCAGCGTACGATTATCATGATGTACGTTAATAGAGGCAATCAAATATGCAACCATTCTACCGCATGACGTTTCCTCCTCTGATATTCGAATTGTGAAGCTACCCCAATTCAGACTGCACCAGTCGATCTGACCAGGGTCCGGATTTGCACTGGGCTATGTTACTACTGAGATGGGACACAGTATTTTGTTTCTTTAGTCAAAGTTTTTCTCTGTATATCCTATTGCTATCAGTCTTAAATTAGGATCACTTAAAGTTTACATTTTTGTTCTACTTTGTTGTGACTTTACTGGCCAGGGTTTGACTGTGGTGCATTTTCTTTCTGGCATATTCAGACCATGTAGCCGTTCCTGAATTTCCGTGACTGCTTCTACTTAGGCTCGGGAGGTTGAATGTTTTGTTGTAGCGAAAGGTAATTCAGTAAAGTAAGTTCTTCATCGTCCAATCCACACTCCGTTGCGCTGCTTATGCACTCACGTTTGTGAACCGGGATTCCTTTCCATAACTCAGCAAAGTTTCCACTTAAACGTCGTATGCAGTTCTGGCTGGTTCAGTGCGTTTGAATGATGTTATGTGTCACGGATTTTGTTCGCTGTTTCTCATCGGTTGGCCTGATTTCGTTCTGTGGTGTTTTGTTCGTTCTCTCGTGTTTTCCGTTTCAAGCTTCGACACTATCCCACTGAAGTGTTGAAACGTCTCACTGTGTTGGAATAATGGCGTCTCTGGCTTGGTTATCCATAACATTTATGTAGTAATATGGCACCCTATAGTGTTTAGGTTGGGAACTTGAAGTATGTCCGGGATTTCGATGTCTGTCGTTCACATGTTGTTTGCAGTCCTACTTGCATGATTACTCTAATTTCTTTCCCTTATGTTCCTTTCTCGTGGCTGTATTGTTCTGTCATGTATTCTTGAAATCTCAAGAACACACACATTGGTACATTTCAAGCTTCGAGTGCTATTTTTTAAATATAAGCACCATGTATTATTTGAAACACTGAGTTCCCTTTAATAACTTCATCAATGCAGTAAGAAGACATATGTTGCGATATGTTAACATTTCGTTTACTCTCGTCAGTCGCAAACGTAAAACATGCAAGTTATATATGACAGACAGTTAGAGATAGGGTATGGGCACGCATACAACCACACCACGTATTACGTCATCACCACCACGGCAACTCTATAGGTTGCTTCAACCCGTTCTACACAATTGCGAACGTAGTCTGTCTGACCATTCTGTCTCTCACGTTGTCTATCGGTTCACTTGCAGTTGCGGTGACATTTACATAAGCAGAACAGACCGACAGCTATTTCAGCGAGTGGCAGAACACGTCCCAAACTGATTGAAACAGCCCATGACAACAATCTGGAACCGGTGAATCCGTTACTCGAAGCCCCGCATCATCGATTGCCAGACACCTCATTAGGACAGGTCACCAATTGTTCCCACTTATTTCGTTCAAAATATCGTTACGCAATCAGAATCCGAAACTACTGGCCTTTAGCGAAGCCATGTTGATCAGAGCTCACCAGCCGGCGCTATGTGCACAAAAGTGGTTGAAGCAACCTATAGGGTTGTCATGGTCATGATTAACTAATACTTGATGGGCTTGTAGGCGTGTGTAGTCCCTGTTTATCCTCATCTGTGTGATGTATATAACTTGCATGTTTTACGTTTGCGACTGATGAGAGTAAATGGAATGTTAACATATCGCAATATATGTCTTCTCTCTTCGCTGATGAACCATGTCTTATGTTTGATCCGATTGTCGAATCTGTCTTACAAATTCTCTTGCTGTATGTTGCCTTCTTTTATTTGTGTTTCAAATTCACCTCGGCCTGACTTTCCCCACATCTAGTGAATTGTTTAATCACGACATTTTTTTGCATACGGCCCTCATAATACATATTTTTTGTCCCCTAATGATCAACTGTAACGATCACTTGCACCTCAATTTGAACGGTGTTCATCTGTTACGTGACTCATGAGAAATGGGCTTGTTTATAAGTTATTTACCCGTGGACAAAGTTATACTTGTTTCTTTGGATCAGGTCTGCTACAGTAGGTCAGCCTCACTACTTTCCCTTCTGTGAGACGTGAGACGTCCATCTGTTTAATTGCGCGCAATTACTAGGTCTATCGATTATGTGTCATCAAAGCTATAATCCCGACTCTGCTTATGCAGAATTGACACCAAGAGTAAGGTATCGGATACAGCTTGAAGCAGGAGTTCTGTCCACATGGTCTAGCTTGTTATGGACAGTGCCATTCAAACAACTTGTTACTGAGTATCGTCGTAAGCAGTGCATCAAACTTACAAACGACTGAAACCATTAGGAATACGGATTTTAAAAAATGCCATTACTCATACGTGTGCAGGTTTGCCATTGACTACAACACGCTGCCGTATCTATAAGCCTTTACCACTTACTTTGTGTATAGCTGTGTTGTTCCCAAATGTTCCATCCTTGTCTCATTTATCGTCATTGAGTGCGTTCCATTGGTAGTTAATAGATGTGGCATAGATACTCGTTTTGAAGGCAAAAGTGATGCGAGTTGCCGTTTCAGACGTAGTTGGTTCAGTTATGGACATGTTGAAAATCCCCAGTAAAATGGAGGTTGTTTACGAAAACTGTACGTCAGATACCCAACCGCCCTCACACATCTTCAGCACCAAGGTAAATTCAGCCGGAGAACAGTCATCACATCGGTTTCATCGTGCGTCTTTTGTTTTTTTTTTCTGGCGACCTCAACCATCCAAACCGCACCACAGCTTGTTGTGCAAGTAATCCGCAAACATGTGAGTGATGCTCTCTTCCGTGCGGACACGAAAGCCTTGTCTTTCGGATGCCTTCTTTTCAGATGTTCATTAGTCATCGTTGTGTGTAATCTTGATAATCAACCGATATTCCTTCAACCGAAGTGATTCAATGTTAACGACGCCACTCATACTGTAGCTGGTTGGTTCCCGAGTCACTGCGATTGTTCCCGCCATATAGGGCCTGGATCACTGACAGTTCCTAGTCCATGTGCAAACCAGCATGCCGCATAAGGTCAAACGCTTTACGAAAGGTTAAACCCACTTCAGCTACAGCCGGTGTCCTGTTTTGACTCAAGCATTTCCAAAATAAATCTTCTACCCTGACATTCGTGTGGATTGTATGACGTTATGAGTTGATTAGTTTTACCGCTATTATTGAATTGTCGTCGTCAACAGGCGATTGTTTTCGAATGCTTAACAATCGATTTTTAGCTTAGTAACATTGCCTTTAATTTACTGCAGTCTTTCTGTTTCCATAATTGAATATGGTTGAGCCGTTTCCACTCGGCGTGCTACTGGTGCAACCTCAAAATTCCGCAATCAGTGTGTGAATTTTTTGTAACTTCCGCAAGTGTAGCAGTCATTAGTTATTGATTATGCCTGGAATTTGGGCCTTGGTAACCCGTTCGGTTATCTCTCCTTCGGTGTGTTGCGTACAGTTGTTTTATCTATTCGACCACATGGTTGCACATTCGATTTGGTCTGAGAAGTATGTGGTTGTGATGAACAGTCTAGGGTATCGACTAACTTAGCTTTAGCCACTCAACCAAATGGCATGCAAAGAACTGTATTTGGGGTGGACTTACGCGTGCTTTGTGTGTTTATGTGCTCCATGCATTCGCTGCTGTAGTTCAGTACAGTTTTTGAGAGGCAGTTTACTAAGAAGTGCCTAGATCACTTTAACAGCCAGTATGACAGTTCGTTTTCTGTCCGGTTTTACTTTTGGATAACGACAACGACCTCTTCGAAGTTCAAACTGAGCGTCACACATGGGATCGCCACTTTTTCGTGTTCAGGTAAATTTTCCAGTTTGTTCAGCAGGTTTGCTGAAGTCGGAGATTTCCACCGGGCTCGAAAGTCCTAGCCTTGGCGTTAACGATTAGAGCTAGCAAACAGTGGCCGTGTTTTCTGTCAAAGCGTTCGAGGAATGTAATCATTAGTCATAATTGAATGTGGTTGAGCGTTCAGATAGTATTGTTCGATCGTGTCTTATGGGAAATCAGTTACGCAGGGGTCAACACGGTTGCCTCATGGAAGCGTAGCTTGGGTTCCAGTCTCTATTACGGCTGTGCTGATGTGCCCTAATACGAACGAAACCGGAATATAATTATTCGTTTTGAAAGTAATTGTCTGGGAAGTCTTTGAGGATGCGAAGGCTACGATCAAGTGTGAGGAATGCGTATCCTGATTTTAACCTGGCCCTGGCGCTCATCAGTAGTCTTTTCTAGCCTCCCCGATACTACTATCAAATTACGAGTAGGCAAATTCATATTTTCATCGGCTTAGCTAGACAACCGGCAGGCATGATCCATGGGCTCCGTTACCTAACGGAATTTCTAGTTGTTTTCTGTCTCCAGTGTCAATCATATAAATTGCTGTTTGAAAGTTCAATAGCATCATATGAAAACGTGTTTTAATCTGTTTGCTTCACACTGGTGATCTGGTTGTTTTGATCATTAATGCCTCAGCAACCGGATTTTGAATGGGCTCCCTCTAAATATAATTCGCTCGCTTTCCAGTAATTGCCAAAGGTATTCACCTTTTCTTTTTTTATTCAACAGATCTCGTTATCCCATTGGAACCAGTTAAACCAACAGAACAGCTAGATGATTGTGAGTCTTCATGCGAATGTAACAGTTCAGTTTCTTTTGTGATACACTTCATGTTCCTCTGTTCATGTCCAGTGTTGTAGCTACATTGATTACTTGTTGCAACATTTGAACCCTGATTGACCCGGTCGTGCATAGCGTGGACCTGCGTTTTTCGTTTATGTTCTGCTTGAATTATTTTCTGGCATACTGCATAGGCCGATTAGGATTGTTTCGTTGTTTTGCAAAATCAGCGTTCAATGACTAAGATCTGACAACCTCAAACACTTCTTGACAAAACTCTTCCAGACGATTTGGGAGACTAAAGAGGTGCATCGTGATTGGTGCTTACCAACAATAATTCCCATGTTCAATAAGGGAGCCCGAAGTCTATGTGACAAACACAGAGGCATCAGTTTGGTGTCTGTTACGTCCAAGTTACTCACTGGTCTCGTTTTACGTTGACTCAGTAAACCCCGAGATAGTCAGATACGCGAAGAATAGGCAGGATTCCAATCCGGTCGGAGGTGCGTTGATTACACTTCTACCTTGCGACGGATCTTGGAACATCGGCATTCTTATGGACAGCCGATGGCCTTGGTCTTTGTGGACCTGAAGGCTGCTTTCGATTCAGTTGGTCATAACGTTCTCTTGAGCTGTCTTCTTCGAAAGGGAGTACCAGGTAACTATGAGAATCTGTTGAGATCACTGTATGCTTATTCTGCAGGCAGTGTGGGTGTTTTTGGACAACTGTCTCGGGCGTTCATCACTTCTAGTGGTGTTCGTCAGGGATGTCCGATTTCTCCCTTCCTGTTCAATGTTGTCGTGGACGACACTTTGGAGGGCGCGTTTAGAAAATCTGGTGAACTTGGTGTTGAGCTTCTTCCTGGCGGTAGATTGACCGATATGGAGTACGCGGACGACATTGTCTTACTTAGCCCCTCTGCCGAAGACATGCAGACCATATTGGTCAAGGTGGGTGACCGGGCTGGTCTGTATGGAATGCGCTTCGCGTCCTCAAAGTACAAAGTTCTTATTCAAGACTGGGGCATTTCCACCCCTACTTTATTACGGGTAATCCGCCTGAGACTGGACAGTTTTCACATATTTGGGTATCACTATTTCGTCAGGTTGTAATATTGCTGATGAAATATCAGCGAGGATAGCAAAGGTACGAGTCGCCTTTACTAAACTGTGTCATATGTGGCTTCGAAAAGACGTTCGATTGTCGCTGAAAGGAAGAGTATAATGCTTGTGTACATGCTGTTTTGCTCCATGATTCGGAAACGTGGCCTGTTCGCAAGGGAGATATCAACAGGCTTGTTGTGTTTGACCTTGTGCGTCCTCGCCAGTTAGTCCATGCCAAATGAATTGACCACGTGAGCAATTTGGCAGTTCACCTGGGCGTATTCCAGAACGCTGGGGATGCACGATCAATTGGTCAACTAGTCGCGTTGCACAATTTATGGTGTGTGTTCCACGTACTTCGTATGACAGCTCAGCGTTTACCGTACCGAGCATTATATACTGAGACTACCAACAGTTGGGTGAAACCACGTGGTAGTCAAGCAACAACGTGGTCACGAAATATGAAGACCCTGACTGCTCCACTGAGCAAAGTGAGCAATTGTCACCTGCCTGGCTGTGGTCCTCGTGATCATCCAGATTGCTGGTTGGAGATGCTATCCGTGATGGCGATGTGTCGCAATCAGTGACGTATCTGCATTCATATCAGTTCTAGTGCTTCTGTTTAGTCCTCTTTTATTAATATTATTACTATTATTGTTATTATTATTATTATTACTTCTTTCTAACATTTCCAGGAACGGTGCCTTATTGTCAAGCTCGAGGCTTGTATGGTAGTGATGATGATGCTGGTCGCATATGTAAGATTACTGTGGGGACTACGTTACTTTACCTCTGAGAAACCCAATCTCTCAGAATAGGGAACGTGAAACTTCTCCTGTTATTTGACCTTCAATGTCTTCGTTCGATCGTTGCAGTGGAGGCACTAATGGATAGGTGGCAAAAAGATTAGGAGGCGGATATTTTGTAGTACGTGTAAAGCGATTTCTTTTTTTCAGTCTTTAAGTTTTCATAGACATAGATGGTTAGGCTATGTACTAAGGATGCCAGGTAATCATCCGCCACTCCAGGCACTGTTTGTCGATGCTGCAACCGACTGGCTGAAGGCTCGAAGTGTAAAGATTATATCCTGGCCTAGAGAAATAGACTCATTCACTGTGGGTTTGGTTATCGTAGGTCGGTTTCGGCTCCCGAACTAGGGCTTTTATGACTTATAGAATTAGTGGTTGGAGACGTTAAGTGAGGTGACGGCTAATGTAACCCAGTGGCGTAAATGTTGTTGTTTGGCCGAGCTGTCTGTGATGTGAGTGCACTTAATGACATGGGACAGCGAAAGCCGTAAGGAAGCTGTTTTACTGATGACGCCTTGGTTTCACTTATGGGTCGGTTGTTTATTCCCAAGGTATTTGGTAGTGATGTACTCGTTAGAATATAGAGGTTGTTCCAAAACCTGAAACAGCGGGCAGAAATTTGTCTTTGCGTTTGCCCTGTATGGCGCTACGCAGTGCACTTACCTGATGGAATAATTGTACTAGCGCTGATGATTTAAACAATAGATTGTATCCTGGCTATGTTTTTTTTAAAATTGAGTCCTGTTTCCTAGCATGGGATGTGCAACTACTCCACTGCCTCGTTCCACCAGTGTGTTTTACAGTGAAACCAATTTCATTCTCTTTTTGTCAAACTTTTGTGCTTCGTACGTTTTGTATTAAAGAAAAATTCGGTTTCCGTGTTTGCCACTTTTCGAAAGCTGTGGTTAAACTGGAAATGTTGGTGCAGTGGGTGGGAACATGGAGTTGTTTACTAAGCGGTTCGGTCCTGTAGGATACTTCTAAATTTCCCACATAAGTCCGAATTGATACGAAACTTGCATCGTTAGCTCTCATGTTTTGGACAGTTTTATTTTAATCCTCGAACTTTTGCTATCTCAATTCCTCAAACTACAGAACATCTTCAGTTCGCTCTATCGTTTACTCCTATTGATGAGCTAATTTGAAAACACAGTGATTAGTGATGCTGGTTTCAAATAGACTGTTCCTAGCTAACTTCGTCAATTAGTTGAACCTGGCCTAATCAGTACATTGGGGTGATAGTCACTTGAAATACGGTGGCGGCTAGTAACATGATTGAGTGTGCGGGATGGCAAACGTGATACTAAAGTGCTTATCATAGTCAGCCCTACAATATCGATGCTTAGCTGCCATACTGCCATTCGGAGAAGAAAATAAGCATTAAGCAGGAAGCATCGGGAATGGAAAGAAGAGAACTAATTACTAAAAACAACTGTCTACACTCAACATCAAGTTACCTACACTTTGGAACTAGACAGCTAAGCTATAGATTAAAGTGAGTCATCACTCACTAGACAGCCTCCTTACGGCTGTCACTATTCGGCGTCATTAAGTGCGCAGATAACTCGGTCAAGCACTGACAGCATTCACGCCGTTAAACGCAGTTAGCCGCCATCTCATCTTAGGTGGCTAGCCCTTCGGTAATTGGCTTTATTCTCAACGTTAAACTAACTGTAGTCTAACAATTTCGAATGGGTGAGATGTGTATATTTTGTCGTTCGGGTTCTGGTGTCTTGCGTATTGCGTTCTTTTATCAGTTCGCTTCAAGTGGCGTGATAGTTATTGCTCTATTTGTGTTTACATCCGCCTCGATTGCTTTGCATACTCAGATCCTGCCCAATTCACGTGTGGTAGTTTTGTGCAAATTTTTCTAAATTTTCTTTTGCATTGTACAGAAGCTGTTTCTGATTCTGACCTTAAATGTAAAGGGTATGACTCTCGTTTAAAACTCACTGTGCACACACTGTGCACTAGTTGAATATCCACACACACACCAGAGTGAATGCAACAACTCGTTGTTGCTGTTGTGGTTGTGGTTATCGAAAGCAAACTATCTATCATTATTTATAATGGTGATAAATTTGCTTTTTTCTGCATACTGTTCAATAGTATGACATTCAGCGATTGATTCGACTCAGCTGAGTTCGAACATTGTGTAAACAAGAAAGATTTCGTGACATGAATCCGTTTCTCATACTCCCATCAGTCGTACAACTCGTGACATGCAGACTACAAAATGTTTATGCAAGTTCGTTGACGTGGATCAAAGTTTAATTGTTCACCAGATTGTGAACGATAGATGTTAGTGAGTCACCATTTCACCGAAAAAATTTCATGAAGAAATCTGCATGCAGGGACACAACAATGAGCGTTTTAAAATTCAGGTGGTCAACATTGTGGTGCAAGTTGGTTTTGATTAATTCCATATCTCAGCTGTCATCTGGTCATCCGAAAATAGTGAGTTGTCTCTTATGCATCAAACTATCCATGGTGTGGCCGACATGGGTTTACCTCAGCAACATTTATTATCAACACTGTCTTCCCATTTTGGTTGTCTGTTTCAGAACGACGATGCTTTGTTCGTACAACTGTATAAACCATCTTGCAACGAAAATATTTACCCATTAAGTTAACTCTCTATGCAACCATGTAGGTTGCTCGGGTTATGACGTATAGCTATGTGAAAAGTGACAAACATACCGGACTCCTGCAGAAACCTGTTAATCAACGATTGAATAGTATTCGCCAGAAGTCACTTGGGTAATCGTTACTGAAATACGAGTACATGTTCTTGAAATGCAGCTAGTCAAGAGGGAGATTTATGCCATTTTTCTTGACATACCCTAACCTGCGCTACGGTGGTACATTTTCCCGATCGGTTGTTTTGTCCACGAGTGTGCAGTCTGTATGTCTGATGATTTTGGGCTAAGTACGAGAAACTGCCCTGTCATTTCATCTTAGAATGTTTACTTATACGTACAATTACTTGCTTCTTAACCTTCCGCTTCCCGTTGCGTCCCGTTCTGCTCTGTTTCGTAGCTTCTGTTGTTCAGTTGTCTACTCCTGCAAGCTCAACGAGTTCCAGTTGGGTCACACTAAACTTGGGTAGTGTACGCGCTCGGGTACATTATCCGCACACTCGTTGGTCCCACCTGGCTAGCTGTTTAGCTTGCAACAGGAGCAGCGAGTTAGTGACAGAGGTGACCGGTCGTTGTGCACTTTGGCCCTCGTGCTCGTCACGCCGCGCTGCCAAGGCGGATACGGCATCTGGGGCGGAAAGTACGGATTTCAGAGTAGGTTGCATGGTACTTTCCTCTGTGCGTTTTTTTGCCACTGGGCCTGGATTATGTTTTCAAGATGCTCGGATTTTCATGCCGTTGATTAATCTGAGTGGTTCAAGCGCTATTTTCGTTCTACCAATGCGATTATGTCCACAACTGAAGGCAAATTGTTAGATATACTAGCTTGTAAAAAATTCGGGTTTTTACTTTTTGGCTGAAGCTAATAACAATCTAGTCGTTTGTGAGGGCAAAGGGTTTGCAACATTATGCATTCGTTTCATTTTAGCACTGTTTATCTTGCCAGAAGTGTTCACCACAATATCATCACTGGAGACGGTTTGATGAAGCTTTTCTAGACATATACACAGTTGCACCTTTCGATAGAGTAAGTTTACTCCGTTCACGGATAGAAAGTTCTGGGAAATTGTTGGTACAAATAACCCCACATAACACTGCTTTCCCGGCTTGTGTTCTATCCTCGGAGCATATTACTGACGCACGAACTAGTGATATTTCCTACACAACTTACTATCCTGTCCATGCTAGTCCACGGTACACTAAACATTCAGAGCATTCATCCAAACGGTGTTTATTCAAGATGCTCAATAATGGTGGGTTCAATTGTCTAAAGAACTTTTCCATTCATTCCGTATTCTGTCCATTCTATGGTGAAGATCGTTGATATGGTTTGTACAACTTCAGTTCAGCTATGGCAGCAAAGTTGTTTCATTCAGTATTACTCCTGCACACTTCGGTTAGAACACGGTCAGGTGTGCTCCCTATGGTTACACCGTTTGTTATTTGAAAACCTGAAAGTTTTTGTATAGGACAAAACAACCATTTTAGATGGCAAATCAAGAATGTAGAGGTTTGTGTTGTTGAAGAAATCATAATCATTAATGAAGTCTGTCATCTCGCATGATCACATGTTTGTAAAGAAAGAATTGAAATCAGTGGAGCGCTTTGTGTCTATTTCACTTCCTAAATTTTCAGTGCGTGAGGTCAGTTCAAAGTTGTCATTCTGAGCATATTTTTGACGAGCATCAGATTTGTGCACCTTATCAACGAGTACGCTTCAGTTGCATCTTGCTGCTTCTGCTTCAGTTTGGCTCACTGGTTGACTGTCTCAGACATTAGTAGTGAAGATTCGGTGATTTAGGTTATTTCAAAAGTGAACACCATCCATCGCGGCCTTTGTATTCAGATAAGCGTTTCGGCTAGCCCACTTCGAAAGGAAGCAGTAGACTTGAGTTTCGCTCTTATTAGAGCTCATCAGTAGTGTATATCCTTGTTCGAATCGGAATTTGCACTCACCCTTGTGTTTGTGAGACTAACGTGTTAACCACAAATCCAGCAACCTCACAGTAGGCATGACCAAATAATCAAATTCAAACGCTCAACTACAATCTTGTATAAATAGTGTTCAGCTTGTCCGATCATTTCGAAAGGAGAATAAACAGAATCGTTCTGTTCTATCCAGTCGATAACCCCCTGATCAAGACTCCTCAGTTAGGTTGAAGTTACTGTTTTCATTGAACCAACAATCAGTAGTGAAGGTTCGTTTCCCACACATGACAATATTGTTTTACTACTTGCCCCCACGATATATATATATATATATATATATATATATATATAATTCCTGCTCACTTTTACCACCGGAGTCAATTGGTTTTTCCCCCAGATTTTGCGTTCTTCCGCTGCATAATCATGCCATGCTTCTCATGTACCCTTTCCACGCAGCCGATTTTTGTGCAGCTGAAACCGGAATACTTAGGAGACTGGGGTTGCGAAGTACTTAGCCCATTTGAACTGGCTGATTCGTGGTTGGGTTCCACGCTTCGTGGTGGGGCTGATATTCTACGAGGTTAGTCAGTGTGTATGGGCCCGTTTCTCTTCTTGTGTGCAGTCGCAAATCATTCTTTTGGTATTCTGTGCTTTTCATTGTTACGGGAATTTGACAATCAGCTCGTTCGAACTTCGAGTTTTCCATAGGTATCACTTCTCAATCACACTGTTCGACATCGCTGCGGAGTTATCTATTTTGGTAGCTTCGTTTACTACATGGACAAGTGTGGTCCGGAGATTTCTACTCGGTTGTTCCTGGGAACTACAGACCAACCAATCTGACACGTAATTCGATAAGCAGAACACATTGTTATAACGCGAGACACTTGTACGGAACTGTTTTCTTGGCGTTAAATGACATGTTATATGTGTGTACATGTAGGGTTATACTCGGTTTACTCACATCTATGTGCATCTTATGGTCAGCTTACTCTGGGTATCGCATTCCAACACAGGAAGGGAAATTGTGTCACACGGAGGCCACGCACATTTCACCTATGGACGCCAGTCGGTCATGTAGCAGTCGTTTACTGGTGGTGCTGCTTATGCTCTTACGAGCAAGCACCTGCGCTCAACTTGCGTTGTTGTTCGTATACATTTCGTTTTACCGTTTCTTCAAAGGTGATTCACCTGCAAATTTAAGTGTGTAAGCGGCATTCGAACGATTCAGTTGTGCTGACCGCTCTCCTACTGGTACTGACTTATAAATTATCCAGGTGAAGTCAGGTGTGGCGGCCTAAGGAACACTGGAGACAGCAGTAGGTACGTGAGCTTGCCGGGGAGAGGTATGTTGTGGTGAGGCCGCAAAATCTCCACACAACTCGTTGTGTCATGTGAATGGAGTTTTTTTCAACAAGCATCACTTGATTTCTCGTGGCTCTGAATTTGACACCAGCCATCGAGAACTCCAAACGCAGATTGATAAAAAGTGTGTGCAAAGAACGTGCGTATCATTTGATCGGACAGTCGAACTAGGTTGAACTAGCCATCTGATCTGGGAGTGGTGGAATGTTATTTTCCATGGTTCGTGGTTGTGTTGGCTGTCAATCCAATGTTACTGAAACTATGTTTTTTTAAAAAAATAGTTCATTTGCCGTTAACTTATTGCATTGATTTGACGGATGGTCTGAACCTTTTCCTGAGCACTTCAGCTGACCTCATCTGGAATGTTTAAACGACCGAACTGCAATCGTTATTTATTGTTTTCCAGATGGCCCTGTATCGGAAGCTGGGGCTGTCCTCGAGCTTTAGTTGCTGAAATTTAACAAGTCTGTCGGACTAGATCTCCTCTGCTGTTCTCTTTTCAAAGATGGTTTGGAGAGGTTGGTATCGGAACTCACGGATCTTTAGACGATCTGGGAAACTGAAAAGATACCTCATGATTTCTACTTTTCACTGGTTCTCAGGACGACTACTCGAGGTCTCTTCGACAACCAATTTGTTCGACATCAGTCTGTTGTCTATTGCGTCAAAGGTACTCACTCCCCTTTTGTTATATCCGCTTTCTAAACTCAGGGAAGGACGGATACGAGAAAAACACAAGATTTCGATCCATTCAAGAGTGCCTTGGGCATATTTGTACTCTGCAGCATATCTTAGAGTTTCGACCTTCTTATGGCTAACAGACGACCTTGATCGTTTTAAGCCTAAATATTGTCTTCGATTCGATTGTTGTTAGTTTTCTCTCTAGGTATATTCTCAACAGAGAAGTTTCAGTTTTTATGAACAGCTGCTCCGTTGGTTCATCACTTCTACTGGTGTTCGCCAACCGTACCCATTTTCCCACCTTCTGTTCAACGGTGTGATGGACTGTCTCCTTAAAGGTGCATTTTTGGTCCTGGTATATGGTTTCATCTTGGTAGTAAACTGGTTATCAGTGAAGTATCAGGCTGACCATGTTGTGTTTGGCTCTTCCGAGGGCACGCATAACATGCTGGGTGGGGTGAGTGATTAGGCATGTGACGCTCTCACTATCAAGTTTTCTGTTGTAGATCGTCTGCTTGTGGCTGTTTACAGTTTCAGGCATTTGAGTGACATTGTTTCGTCTGTTGGCCACATTGCTATCTTTGCTTGCCTGTGCTACTTGTGGCATTGTACAGTTTTCCTTTCTTTGGTGAACGAAGGGACGCTTAATATGTGTACTATAAATTGTGCTCTGTTACTCGGAAACGTGGCCTCTTCACAGTGAGGATATGAATCAACTGGCAATGTTCGACCACCGTTGTCTCTATCACTTAGCTCATATTAATTAGGATGATGACAAGAGCCACGACATTGATTGCTGGTGTGGAACATCAAGACTTCCAAGCTCCTTGTCAGTTCGTCAAACACTTACATGGCATAGTCTATAGTTGTTAGGCAATCTACTCCGAATGCCGACTAAACATTCACCCCATCGGGCACTATTCACCAAGATGGTTAACGGCGTAGTTCGACAACGACGTGGTCACGAAGTGTGCTGTTTCTGACCGCATGGCCATTTGATTCGTTGACTGTAAACTCTGTTCGAGGTGACAGCTTACTCGCATACACAACAATGCTCTTCCTTGATCTTATTAAGTCCATTTTCTGTTCTCATATTTTTTTGCTTCCGGAACATTTTTTCTCCCCTCTTGAGCTGAGCGCTGGTTGCGGCCATAACGTCCTATCAGGTTCTTGTCTGTTTATACGTGACAAAAGGCACTCAGGTTGTCGTATGTTTTTGATTGTGTTAGTTTGTGGCTGCCTTGTTAGCTAGGGAAAGAAGTGGATTAGGTGTCCTAATTTGACCTCTCTAATGTATTCGATCGTTGCGCTCAATCGCTTGACCCAAAACCGAGAAAATGACGAGACCCGGAAACACCGTTTATTGGATATGCGAGTCGAAACTAGGCCGCTTAGGTTCTAAATTTATGGGACGAAAGGGTTATCATAGCTGACAGTCAGATACAGAGCGAATCAAATGATACGGTCATATATGGCAGTCACGGCGTCAAAACAAATCACATTACAGGGGGCAGCAGAAAGCAACGCGAGTAAACATTGTCCAGGTAGTGCACAGGCGTTCGATCGCGCGGCTGTACTCTGATTAACTGAGTGGAATCATACCACCACCCATACCGTCTTACCTGAGCAGGCCAATCGATGTGGCGTGATGCGTTTTGACTGTTTCCTCAGGAGATGCACCTCCTAACACAATGTCGTTGAATGTTATCATCTTGCTAGGGCCAATGCTTCGTGTGTGTGATCAAGAAAAACTACTGTTCCTCGGTGTTTTACTATTCGTCTCCAGTGATTGAGTCTGCTTCTTCAGCTCCGAGCCCTCCATCATGTTGCCACAAAGCGAACTGACATTCACTTTTTAGTAGCGTTCCAGAAACACATCAGTTTAGTAGTGGTCAGCTGTCAGTTGTCGGACTATGTTACTCGCAGTCGAATTTCTCATTTACGCGACACAGTTTTTATCATATGAATAGTGCAGATTGTGGTCACTACTCAGTGTTGCTGTGACTTGATATTGTTCTGGGAACAAATATATCGAATCAGGTGACCGGCATATTCCTAAGTTCACTCGGCGATGAGACTGTGTGTCATGACCCAATCGCCCACAGATGATTGCGTACCGTTCATCTCCATTCCTAAACGTTAGCATTTGACATGATTTTCTGCTTCATCGGCAGTAATGAAGATATCCTAACCCTGGCAATTCCTTGTATTCTATACAATCTTTTGTGGAAGTGAGGTGTCTTTAAGTTTGAAAAGCTCCCGCATAAATCAAATGTAAAGATTGTGCTACTTTGCACTTTTGAAACGTGGGTGCTTGGAATGGATGACAATTATTATATGTATACTTTCTGCCATTTATGTACGTTCAGCGTACCTGTATCCATACCATTTCTAGTTCTTCCCCATAGTCTTCTTTTATTAATTTTCAAACTTCTTAGTAGCGTTTTCTTCTAAGATTTTCCACGTCACTGTTGAGTTACGTCGAGGTCCGAGCCACAGTGCCTTTTGGTTAGGCTCCTGGCTGCCATGATGATGATAATGATGCATCTGTTCAACTGAATGAGTTGAGCAACTTTGATTGTTGGACGCAATTGGGGTGATGAAGTGGATCGGGTGGTATCGAGTTCACTGATTCAGTTTTGATGAGTTCACATGGTTGAGGCTTATGTGCTTATGTTAAGTTGAACCCCCTCTTGCGATGCTCCAGTGGATATTCTACAGTGTCAGAATTACCAAATGTTGATATAAATGAATAAAGCTAAATTCTAGTTAATGAGCTGTTGTGGATCTCTTCCGTGTTTTTGTACCCGAGCCCAAGCTTTGCGGAATGTGTGGATAGAGACGTTAGGATTGTTGACGGTTCATCAACGTGAATGTTAACACCGTTCGTGTTATTTGTTTGTGATGTCAGAACGACTACTGAAACTTGACACAAGATAGGTTTTGCAGATGACTGCTTACACTACTTCCGATTCGACTGTTTGTTCGCGTAATTTGGACGACTTGATGTTATCCACTTGCTATTTTAACGAGTTTTCGAGTCATTTACTGTGAATTAGGAATTATTTTATTTTATATCCTTATCACTTCTCTTATTTGTCCTATTTTTGATTTTCTTCTTTGAAAATATCTTGGCTTTATAAACGTTGTAGCTGTGATTGGATCTAACGGTCGGTTCTCTCTTTGCCAATGTGATTTTTCTTCACTTTTGTCTTTTTTTCCATATTCATATCAACTTGGAATCAACTCCCCGAGTGCTATTTTTGAGCGTTTCATAAATCCGGTAATCCATTGTTTAGATTTCCCCCCAGAGGACATTTCATCACCAATTGACTACTTCAATTTTCCACTCAACGTAACGATGTATCCCTGCTTCTGTTCCCTGCTCTTGTCACTGTTTCAGCTCAATTCATATCATGTCATTCGGTACAATGTGATCCGGTTTGCGGACTGACACCGAAACTCCATGTGTGTTGATCTCTCGTATGTGCCTGTCGTTCTAATACTTTCCTGTATGGATTACAGTCTACGGTCAGGATTTCTCTGTCCTATCACATTTCGCGTCAAACTATCGCATGCTCCTCTCGTTACATGCCGCTCGTTCTGTCTCTGAACCGTTTGACTTTGGATTGTTTGTTATTGGGTCACGCTTTATGAGCCAAATTCAGACAATCCCGCTGACATTTGAAATATAATTAATCGTCACAACAACTGAGGTTGGAGCTGTCGGTGGTGGTTTTCCCGACCTACAAGAAGGTTATTTTCATAGGGACGAAGAAGGAGATTAAGAAATGTCATTTACGACGAGACCTTTTACAACAATCCTCAGTCGGTGCTTCCTAGGGACAGATAGGAATGTATTATAAAGGGGTATTGATGTCAAAAGTTTTACTTTGTATGTCGGTATCTAGTTCTGCTGTTTGACTCTTATTAACGGCAGCGATCGCATGACGTTTCGGTTGGCCTTTTCATGAAACAAATCTAGTGTGCTCAGTCCGGTCAGTCAGATCGTGTATTTCATACCAGACGTGATCGTACCCAATAAAAAAGTGATCGGCCTTCGTCAGCTTCGATCCTTGTGTAATTCAGGTTGCTGGAAACAAATGTGTACACATATCGGGTCACCGGAACGAGTGATTTACTAATTCCTAAAGACACGTTAGAAAAAATGTGTCACGTAAATATTTTTTTAAATATTGTTGGTTATCAACTTAAAAAACAAACGATGCAACGTCAAACATTTCCTAGAACATTTCCATGGTTTGTAGCCTTGCCAAATCTTTATCTGTTTACATTTTGGTGTTTGGTAGGTCACACTATCAACTGAAACTTTAGGAGTCTGTCTCAAATGGCTAATCGATTTATCGTCACGGATATCTTTGCGTATTTGTTCCGTGCATTTTGAAAAAATCTCATTGTAGCAAATCCGGGTCTGATAGTTTTGCTCTAGTGTGGTGGACTGTCAGGCAGGTGGTGCGAGCATTCCAACTCTCGGTAGAATACCTCAACACAGGGGGAGGTGCGCTGAAAAACCCACCGCGAGTGGATGGAGGACGGCGTGGGCGACCGGATGAGTCATCGCTCGACCGGATCGGACCAACGGGCGAGACGTGACAGCCGAAATAGAATGGATGACCAAATTGAAGGCCTGATTATTCCAACACTCTCAGGAATATCTCGACACGGCTGTGGAGTACGGTCAAAGCCCACATTGAAGGGACGGAGGACAGCATGAGCGACCGGACAAGCTATCGCTCGAAGAAATCGGATCAACGGACGAGGACTAGCGGGCGGAAAACCTCCGGATAGAAGGTGTAAATCACACACCTAAACCGAGTAGAAGTGCACACGACGTGTGAGCGGAAACCTGGGGATGTTGTGGACTGGAATTTGGATTCAAAATCGCGAGCACACGTGTGGCGTGGGAACTAGCGAGTTGGACAATAAAGATTGTGCTTTATTGAACGCCTTTTCGTTACACTAGTATGAAGGATTACTACTTCTGTAAATGTGTTTGATCCGGTAACACAATTTCCACGCTACGCCTTCACGTAAGAGTTTAAACGGACTAATATTAGATTCGGTTTGTATTGCTTCTAGTCGGTTTTTCGGATTGCCCCCTCCCCCCCAAAAAAGTGTCCTTGGCAAACGACATCACCGATTGGAATTGACGATGGGATTACTAGTATGGCCGTTGCTATGTTCCTCTTTATATATCACAGTTCGCACACTTTTCAGAATACTAAATGATCAACAACAAACTTCTAAAACGCGTGTATTTTGGAATTGATAAAAACTGATTCTCTCTTGTTATCTTATAGTTTATTCTGCCTTGTTCTTTTTTCGTCTACTTATTCTTTTGCATTGACTTTCTTTCCCCCGTAGTCTTTCCTCAAGGTGTGATATATCTTCACACTTATGTACGGTAACAATATCAATTTTGATTTCATCCTTGTCTGTATACGGACTAGAAGAAAGCCAATGTAACGAATATGTTGTCGGGTATTTAATCATCCGGCCTTTGCATTTCTTTTGGAAGACAGTTTACCTTCGTTTGAGGAATTAGAAACGTTTAGTTTTCTTTAACTACTTCATCAGAGCAAAAATAAGACATATGTTGCGATATGTTAACATTTCGTTTATTCTCATCCGTCACAAACGTAAAACATGCCAGTTATATACATCATACTAATGAAGACAAACAGGGACAAGACACGCTTACAAGCCCATTATGTATTATGTAATCATGACCATGACAATCCTATATGTTGCCTCAACAACTTCTATGCACATAACGTCGGTTGTTAAGTTCGAATGACCATCGCTTCATAGAAAGCAAGTAGCTTCGGGTTTTCATTGCGCAACAGAATCTTAATGGGTCAACTTGGTGACCATTTGTCATGAGGTGTTTGGCAATCGATGGCGTTGGATTTCGACCCGTTGAGGCTGGTGTACCTTTAGTTGTTTCAACCACTTCGGGATGTGTTCGGCGACTCGCTGTGATATTTGTCGATCCGTTCTGCCTATGTAAACGTCACTGCAACTGCAAGTGAACTGGTGCACAACATTGGGGACAGAGGTATTTGGCAAACTACTTTCGCGATTGCAGAGAACCAGTTCTTTGATGGTTTGAAGTAAGCGCAACTGCACAGCCGCATTCGTTCGAGCAAGAGCAGACTTTAATTTGCGTTTTATGTCGTTGACTAGATGGTTACCTTTGAATAGCAAGAATAGGAAAACATCCTTCTTCTGGGGCGTCAGTATGAGCTCAGTGTTCTTCTTTACCGTATCATGTACCCCGATGAATTTGTCGGGGTTTCCATTTGCTAGTAAAGTTTGTCTCAGGAACTCCTGTTCTATCTGTAGTGTATCAGGGGTACAAATACGCCTGGTTCTATGAAAAACGTTTTAACCAAATCCCGTTTGTATGCAATAGGAGCAAAACTGGAAAACTGAAGATATTGACCATCCTGTATCGCTTCTTGGCTAACTGAGCGCTGTAACTTGCTATCCGCACGTCTAGTAATGAGTATATCCAAAAAAGTCAAACTATTGTTCGATTCAACTTCGTGAGGTAAAGATAGGTTGGAGTGAATATTGTTAAGAAAATTGTAAAACAAATCAAAATGAGCAACTTCAGTAAAATTAAAATATCATCAACGTATCGTCTGTACAATAACGACTCAGCTTTATTGTCCGGGACTTGCCGCTCAATCATTGAGTCTAACGGAGTATCCGTAGTAACACCGTCTATCTGTTTGTGAGCAAGTCCCTCAAGATCGAGGCGAATGTTTTCTATGCACAGCAGAATAAGATTTTTGAGGTATTCAAGCGGAACTCCTATGTCACAGTTCTGATTGCAGATTAAGTCACTTAAAAAATCAACTGTTTCACGAAGGGAAACGTTTGTATAAAGAGAATAATTATCCACGGAATACATTACTTCGGTCCTCACCGAAGTGTTTTCTGAAATTTCAGCTAATTCAAAAGAGTCCTTCAAACAACTTGGGGATAATACTTTACGGATTGGATGCAAAATGTCCACTAGCCAAAGAACAACTATACGGTAAACAACATTGTTCTTGCACAAGATCGGATGTAGGGGTGCACTATCCTTATGTACTTTTATAGCACTTCTCGATCGGAGTTTTTCCATACCAGCCGGTTTTAACTGTCTATATTGAACTCCAGAGGCGTGTCCATGTAACTAGAATATCTGAAGTTACCTTGCAACTAGCTTTTCTAGCATTGTGTTGTTTCCTGCTGTCAGGTTTACTTTGAACTTTTTCTGGTCTCCCAAAATGATGTCCATTTTCCTTAACTACTCGTCCTTGGCCATGACGACAGCACCAGAGCTTTTATCCGGTTTAAGGAATACCAGTTGTTGCATATCTCTTAGTTCCTTCATGGCCCGATAGTGTTCCTGCTTTAGACAGCGCTGTTGGCGAATGGGCGCCGATAAAAACTGGTTGGAGATATCCACCAGTTTCGTACAGAGCCAGCCTGTCTCGTTAGAAGATGTAGGCAACAATTCCTTCAGTTGATCTTACATGTATTCAAATTGAATTTGTGTGTTCAGCTTGTTGACATTCTTGGGCGGTATTTTGAACTTCATTCCATGTGAGAAGGTTTCCAGTTGCGTCTGGGTGAACTGAGTAGACGAAAGGTTGTGCCCATGTTTGAAACCATCACCAGGATGCACGCTCATTTCGGTAGATCGTGAAAGAGAGCGCTGAAGACTGACGAATTCTACACCTAGTTCTTTCAAGGGTGTCTCTAGAGAAGATTCCATACTTCATTCGGCAAACCAATGACAAACCGCTAAGAACTCCAATGAAGCGGTATTGGGTTTCCATGAACTTGTTCATCTTTTTTCGAGTGGCATCGATAGGCGAGCATGTTAATCTCACGAGATTGATGTTATTTCTCGGTGATCTTTCCTAAGACAATAATGTGTGCTTGTATGCGTGTCTAGTTCCTGTTTGTCCTTATCTGTATGATGTGTACAACTGGCAAGGTTTGTTTGCGACATTAATTCATTGTAGTTGACGAAGGAGCTGGTAAGTTGGAAGATGGGGCCCATGGGAGTTCGTAGACCTCAATGAACTCATTGTGACGACAGTGCATAAGCAATGCAGTCCAATTACGATCGGTTGAGCCGTCGCAGTTTGGTCATGTCACGGTGTGAAGCTGAGTCAGTCATTCAGAATTATCCATTAAACTCTCAGACGTCTGTCGAGATCAGTACGACACCAACACATCACGATGCTTGAAGCGGTCGTGATTGAATTGTGTAGCCGCGTACTTTTTGCCACAATGGCGTCATTTCGGCTCTTACAGCCTTTCATCAAATTGTCCATCAACTCTCAAGCGAATTATAATAAACTATTGCTGACAGGTTGTCCAAATTACCCTACTGGTGACCTAGCTCAAACCGATTAATTTATCGCCGACAGTTGAGTCAATAATAATAATAATAATAACAGCTGGTGGTCGTTGGGGATTGGTTTCATTAAAATTAACCATTTCAGTTTTCACATTCAGACAAGCTTTTCATCCAGCTCGTTTTGAGAAACAGCACTTGCCTAGTCATTCGTCGATAGTGTATGTCTTTGTTGTAACCAAGAATTGAACTCTGGTCTCATTCATATCAGCTACAGACTTTTGTATTGGTTTTATGTAAATGCTTTATGGTTCCGGATGGACTCCTGTTTTTTGACTTAGTCAGGTTTCAGATTCAGAATGCATTAACAGACTTTTCACAGTCAGTGGCTTTTCCCTCCATATTGTCCTACACCATTTCTTGTCATGAGCAGTTTACTCATACTTCTTTGTCAATTTCCCTTTTGTTCCAGTTCGCGTCCGAGTTGACACCGGTGCAGTGGTCTGGGCCGAATACCAAACGTTGGAGGAACTTATGTCTGCTAATCCAGGGTTACGGTAGGTTGGATCTCATCCATGACTGCTGATAATTACACTGTCGTTCCTGTTTCGAATACATTTTCTTCATTGTTCCATATTTTTTAGTTGTGTTCATTCTTTTCTCTCGGGTCGAAACGTGTGTGATGATACGTGAATCTCGAGGCTTCTATGCGGTTTGCAAATGTTGATCGCGTAGCCGTGTGAATCATTGTTGATAATGTTTGTTTTTGTGTATTTTTCAATCCCAGTAACTCGGAAAGATGACCACCGTTTGGCTTTAGCTAATATACCTTACCGTGATCGGCCCGTCTGGTTAATCGGAGCTTGTTTTCACTCTGTATACACGATGTATCAGACTGTTTCTTTTTAACCAACCTGAACCTTTCTCGGGCTCCACGTTCTACTGCCGTCTGTCCGATGTCTGTTTGCATGCTTATATAGGCTGGTCGGCTTGGTTCGGAATTGTGTCGACTATTGTAGGTTTCTTCAGTTGTATCTTTATTGCAGAATACTCAAAGAAGGTCAGCATTGCAAACCGCTGTTTCCATTAATTCTTATCAGGTATATATAATTACAAGGAATTCATTGGACCTGTGTATAAAATTGAGATATAGTTATATTTATAGGTAATGATAATGGTTATGGAAACTGTGGATAATTGTCCAACTAGGTGGCGGTGAGTTTGTTTGTGTGTGTTGTAATCACGTGAAACAGGTGACCGGCATGTAATATCGTGTTAATCAAGTTAATGGGTAAATGAAGCTCAGACGGTTTACACATGGTTGGCCAAGGAGCGACTTCAGAAATCGATTTAGGTAAAGTTCGTTCCTTCAATGGTTATTTATAAAGCTTACTGAATAATCAATTTTGTAGAGCTATGTGGAGTGTGAAACGTTAAGTGCCGTTTCACAGTGAGTAGATACAGCAAGAAAACAGATAATGCGAGATGTTAAAATTTTGTTTATCATCCATCGCGTGCGCAGAATAATTTTTCATGTGTGACAATCACACAGCGTCATATCCGCAGCAATTCTTCATCAGTGTCGTATGATAGGGAATACCATGTTCATCGTATGGAAATAACACCGTTTACTTCAGCGCCTCCTGAGCAGTAGGGATTGTATGGTGCTTTTTGATCAGCCTGCATCCATAATCACTAATGACTTTGGTAATAACTTTTACTAAGCAGGACTGAGTGGCAATTGCGTAGTCAGTACTATCGCCTAGTTCCGGTTTGCCTCACTGGACGCAACAATATCTGCACGGATTACTATCGTGTTACACCACAAGGAACCGATGTTACTGACTGCTACTTATCTGTAAACTTGCCGATATCAGATACACATGTAGCAAGCCTTTCGGTCACGTTAAGTTGCCCAGTATCAAACGTTCCTTCGGCTAATAGGGACAATGGTCATTAACAACTGGAAACCACTACCAAATTCCCTCGGTTACTGAAACACATTGACCTGTATCTGTGTAGTATGTTGGTTGATTTTATAATCTGCTTCCCAGTGTTTATTTGATTCTGTTAAATCCGTAAGTCTGTAAACCATAGTGTATACATGTTGATTTTCAAAAATCTGTTATTGACCCATCTGTCCTAATCTTATATTTGTTTTTTTTTTGCCAAGTTTAGCCGATTTCGTAGTTCTCTTAATGTCTAGGAAGATCTATGCAGAGCATTTTCTTCGGCTGGTTCCACAATAGTGATTGTTTTTTAAAAATGTGCTTTCCACCGTGTCAATATTCTTTTAATATACGTGGTATTGATCAGTCCTATTGCATGTTCAGCTGCTGAATAACGATATTTAGTCCGCACGTGTTTTACGTATCTACATACTTCTAGTTTCTGTGTCGTTATTGGCTCCCTTTTTTTTCTGTAGGCCGGAAGTGAACTTGGGCGCTCTGTCCTCGCTGTTCGAAGAACTGTCAAAGTTAGTTCCGCTAACGGCTCAGCTAGCAAATTGCTGTCTTCTTGTTATTGGACTTGTATAATTGGTGCCGGACTTATATGTTTGAAGTGACTTAATCGGGGCATTCCGCGGTTTCAGGTCGTTTACTGTTTACTAATGAATGTTTTGGTTAATTTTGCTAACTTCGACGTTATCAGAGTGTAGACGTAACCATCTGGCAGAAATCATGTGCGTACGCTTAACTGGTTGGTTTATAAAACCATACATTATGTCCTTCTGAACGTTGATTTGTAACTTGCCGTGGACGTCACGCATGTGACCCTTCAAGTTGATTTCTGTCTGGGCGTGATCGGTCAGCCATGATCCAACTATCGTCATATTGTTTAGCGGTACAGTATTCACCGTCCTATGTTAGCTTTGTCTGCCCGCTTACCTATACCTGTTCATTGTGAGTTCTGTGTGACCGTTTGGCGTCCACGAGTGCATCTGACCATTTGACGTCAGCTCAACGCATTTTCAGCTTATGAGCAAGAGGAAGCGCAACAGCTAAGGCAACTTATATATTTGTCACTTATTCGGAAGTCAGGATCAACTGTCGCCTTTGATGTTTTCTGTCGAATAATGTGATGGATATTCATCAAAAGTAATTTTCTGTTTCGGAACTCTCGACAACTAGTGACATCTGAACAATACAGTATATGATAAGTTAATTTACTAAACAGAAAACGGACAAACACAGTTTCCTTCTATCAACTAGCCTTTATCGGGAAGCTAAAGTGCAAGTCCGCCATTCTTGATTCACTACACCTTCGTGTACATGCATTGGATTCTCTATCAAGGTCGTAGTCTACATAATATAGCCACTTGCTTTGTTGAGTTCTCCATCTGCTACACAAAGAACGCGACATTTTATTGTGGGTCTTGTTTGTTTCATCATTTCGGCTTGTCTACTCGCAACACGCCATCAGGCGATATAAGGTGCGGCTCATGAACGACAGTCCAAACGGTGAGTCAGTTCGCGAATGGTTGCTACCACACACTGCATGTGTTGTGCTGTCCTTTAGCTGCGTGGCGGGCTTTCGTGATACGGTTGAAGGACCTTCGATTCAAAAACGTGTGTACTATCACTGCTGGTTATCAGTCCTATGTTCCAGTCGGAGAAATGAGAGTTTATTTTTTTTTTTAGCAAACATTGTGTAGGAAGGACTGAATGTCTGGCGGTTTCGTTTGAAGGAGTTTGTGAACTTGAATTGTTCAAAACCATGACACTCTCCATAGTGGGTTTGATAGTCTGTTACCACCTCAAGCTCTGATACAAACGTGCGTAACGTCTCGTATAAGCCACAGAAAAAGCTGATCTATGACCCTCTAATCAACTGATCTATTTTCGGAGTAGAATTTCGATTAGATGCAAAAGTTACAATCATATATCAGTATTGTTAACCTAACGATTACCGGTTACTCCTCAACAATGAAAATACTATTCGCCGGTTTGAGCAAAATCGGTTATAAATTGAACACCTTTTTCAATGAATCTCACCTTTTGAATTGATGCAGATTTTCCGGTCGGCACATTTAGTTCCTTCCACTTTATGCTTACTTGTGTATAGCAAAAACTAGCCATTTGATTGGTTGTATCAATTTCATTTCTAGCTCATCATATGCACCCATCCTATCACACGCAATAATTGGAATGTAATGTTGAGTCTTGTTTACATGGTTTTTATCTATCGCTTGTTAATTTTGAATTAATAGACTGGCTCACACTCTGTCAGCTTTCATTATTCCAACCTAGTAACTTGTTCATCGTATCTGAAGAAGCTTCTGAGCAAGTAGTGAATCGTTGTCGGTTAACCGATTTTTCACAGGTTGATTTGTTATGGTTATTCATTCGGTCCTAACGTCGTCGAAACGATGTTTATTCTGTTTAACTTCTTCTCGATACGCGCATCTCACTAAAAACTAGTTCTAACGGGATGGGGAAAATGACTGGATGTTTTACGATGAAAATAACACCCATTGTTTGAAGTGAACCTCACTTGACTTCCGGGTTTTTCATTTGTGTTCGTGTAACGGTGGACTGAGCGGAAAACCACCCATTCTTAACCACTATTTGTATTGTAAAGCGGCTTGTTCAAACACCTGAACCTTTGTGACTGATGGAACCAAGCGATGCTTCTGTCACTATTGCCTGTCTAACTTATCTTATTCACAATCGAATGTAACTGAACACTTAGCGATGTGAGTTCAATCGTGCCAATTATGAAATGAACCGTTCCTCGGTCAACGTGGTTGTCGGATGATAATGTGGATCGGATTTCAAATTCCGTAACGAGGACATACGTGGTTGGTGTCCCGTAACAGGAGCGAGTCTAGTACTTTTGCTTTTTAGAATGGCTGGCTGAAACATTCAAGGTGATGTGAGCAGCTGTGCTGTCTAGACCCCTCACCGCTTTTCAGAGTTCTGTCGGTTTAACCTGACTGAGGACTGTTAAGGTCACTAGAATGGCTTCTCTTACTTACCATTTGAGGAATGCGTACTCGAAACCAAAATATGCAGGCACTTGTGGTCAAACTTCTGGAGATGGCAGTTCAGTCGTGTCTAGTCTGGGGTCAGTGATGTAATTTCCAACTAGTTCGACTCCACAGGCTTGTAGACCGGGGTTCAGCTCTCGATTGGTACAAGATTATGATCTACTGATGGGTTCTGATTATCTTGCGAACGTTCGATCTGTTTGTGCTTTTCACTAGGGGCTGGCTGAATTGCCTACATGAATGTGGAAGGGCCAACACTTTTGACTGACGTTCAGTGTAACTCAATCAACTCACCGAATATTCGCCAGTAACTTGCAAATACATTTACCGAGTCGGTTCCAGAGCTGGCGGTCATTTTATGGAAGCAGTGTCTTTTACTCATGTTTGGCGTGAATTACAGTTCGTTTGCGTTCTAAACATTTGACCGATCTCTTCAGTTTCGAATTTTGATCTCACGAACTTGCTTGACCATCGTTGCTTTTCGACTTACCGAGTTCTACTCTGCTGACATTCTTTAGGCCAGACTGGTGTATTGGCGCCACTCTCAGAGCAGAGAATCAGGTAATCTGTACGTTGATCAACTTTCCTGATGGAGCTACTAAGCAGGTTGATTAGCCAGCTAGAACGAATCACTCTCACACACGGTGTAATTGCTCCTCCGTCGCACCAGTGCTGCTAAAGTAAAGCTTGAACGAGCTGAATAGTTGGCTGAATACGCTGCAACAACACACGAAACCTAAGACGCTAACTTATGAGAAAGTCGAATGTATTTCCATTTCACTGAGTGCTGGTTACAGTTCGGCGCTTTTGGTGTGCCATCGGAACAGACAATCAGCGCTGGGTGATTGGAACCTCTTTAGTTCCCTAACAATTTAACTGGTTCGTCTTTGTGTTTTGGTGTGAAATGTGCTATCTGATAACATGCCCATTTATGCCGCATGATTAAGTAAACTCAGATTAGTCCGTTCAGTTGATACACAACACGGTGGCTCAGTCGTACTCACTTGTCAGTATTTTCTTAACAGAGAATGTGGGGTTGATTTTTTAAGTTAAGAAGGCATTTCAACGAGAGTTGTTGAATCACTGGTAGGAGACCTTAATGCATCAAACGAGTGGTTGAAGGGTAGACATAACAAAGCAATGAAGGTGCTGCACTCAGCACTATAAGTTCCTTACAGTGGATGTCATATGTAACAGAGTTTATGCGATGTATTTTCTGGTTGTCGTCAACGCACAATTACAAACCAAAACAACGGAGTCTGTAATTCACATAATGCGAACCTAACAGGTGTTAATTAAAAAAAGGAAACCAATAATAATGTTGCTCGAAACAATTACGCACTCCGTTTCTTTCAAAGTTATGTATGACAAACTGTGTATTGTATTGGAACCGCAAGTGGTGCAGCGCAAGCCACTTGGGGTGATGGTTTAAAGCGCAGGCGTCCTGTGGCTTCAATCACTGTGACAGGCTAATCCGATTCGGATGCCGCCAACGTGTGTATACAGTAGTATACCATCCGTAATGTGGTGTGCGTTTTCGGTATTTTTGTAATTTAGGGCTAAAACTTGCCTACCTGTGTGTTAATCATCATCGTCATCATAGACAGCAATACATCAGTGGTTCACACTGATGCTTAACTGCCACACAACCACGAAGGAAGAAGAAAAAAAAACCTATATGAGAAGAGAGCAATGAACCTAACTACTAAAAATAACTACATCTATATTCAAACATACAACATCAAGGCGTCTACACCTTACAAACAAACAACTGAGCTGTAAGTGAAAGTAGGGCGTCATCAGCACGACAGCTTCCTCACGGCTTTCACTGCCCTGCGTCATTAAGTGCACTCATCATTCGAGTGCTGCAGACAGTCCTCCATTATTTCGTCCATGACGAAATTGAACAAAAATGGTGAAAGGAGACAGCCTTGATGTATGCCGCTCATGGTGCTGAAACTGTCAGGCAGTTCACCGTAAAGCTTTACGTGAGCTGAAGTATGTGAATAAAGCGCCGATATTACGTCCATATACTTAGTAGGTACACTTCTGTGTTTAAGTGACTCTAAAAGTGTAGATCGAACGCACCTTCATACTTGAGAAATATGGCAATTGTTGGCCGGCGGTATACATGACGCTGTCCCAAAATTTGACTAAGGGTGAAACTGTGATCTATACATCTCCGCCCAGGGCAAAACCCTGCCTGTTCTCTAACATTTACCTCACGAGCTGTAGTGAGTCGACGAAGTATAATGGATGCCAGAATCCTAGGAATGACTGGAGTCAAACTAGTCCCCCTATGATTTTCACGAGAGCCCCGGGCTCTCTTTTTAAATATGATAACTATTATCGAGTGACCCCAGCACGGAGAAATGGTCTCCGTCCTCCGCTGAGTTAAGGCCTCTACTAACACCTCTCCACCTTCTTTGAAAAGTACTGGCATTAGATCATCTGGATCAGCGGCCTTATTACGACTGAGAGCCGAGATGCAATTGTGAACCTCAGTCTCAGTGGGTGGTTCTAAATCTACCGACCAGGGCGTTATATCACAAGTTTGTGGAGGCAGCATGGTATAAGCAGCAGGCCAGCTAAAGTGACCCACAAAGCGTCCCGCCCAGTGTTCCAACCTTCTGGACTTATTATAAATTACTGTGCCATCTACCTCGTTGATGGCTTCACTGACAGAGGGTCACTTGGGACCAGTAGCACTGATCAACTGAAAGAGTTTGCCACTGTTCCCTGAAGCAAAAGCGATCTCCATTTCATCAACCTTTTCCACTAACCAAGCCTCGCGATCAGCCCTTAGACTACGTTTCAGCTTTCTACGGATATCTGTTCTAGATTTGTTATGTGAACTACCAGGTGGAATGTTCCGTCTGGCTCCTAACAACTCCAGGGATTTCTCCGAGATGCAATGGTTGTTTGGCCCATGTATCACTGTGTCGCAAGCTACAGTATCTGCTTCCTGAATGGCCTGTGAGATTTGAGCTCAGCAGTCATTAGGATCATCGGAGTGAGTACCACCAAGGCAGCTTTCTAAGCTGATTTGGTACTTATGCTTTACCGATGGTAAAGCCAATTTCTCAACAGCCAGTCGTTGTTATCGGTAGGGTCGTTGTCCAGCAAAAGTAAGAACGAAACGACAACGTTCTGATGCATGGTCCGAATCCAAGTTTGTGTTCCAATAAGAATGACGGTCTTGAATGGAGCCATTCCACATATAACTAACAGCCATGTGGTCCATTTGAGACCATGCCTGATTCGGAGCAGGCGGGCGCCAAGTATAGCGATGACATGCACGATGCCTAAAACTGGTGCTGGCTAAAATTAGCTTATGCTTAGTGCACAGCTGCAACAATCGCCCGCCATTATCTGACTGATGTGACGCTATCCCAAACCTGTCACCTAAACGAGATTCGGCCTCACCAAGGCGACCCACCTGGGCATTCACATCTCCGGCCAGAACGACTATATCAGAGCCACTTGTCGACCGAAGGAGAGAGGCCAGATCCGAGTAAAACGCGACGTTGACGCCGACATTACTACAGTCTGTAGGAGCGTAGGTAGTCAACAAAAAGATCTCTGAAAGTCTTGCGTCTAGAGCCGGTCTTAATTGATTCTGCCAGACGGACGGCACGGTCTACTGTTAACAGGGATCCAGTCTATCAGTGTGGCTGCAGCCGTCGTGCTAAGGACTATACCTACTCTAGCGTGACCTGTAACGGCGGCTGTGGAGTCACCCGAAGTGTATAACCAGTATCGGGTAGACAGTGCGAGTGCTGTTAGTTCCATACGTTGAATACTGTCTTGGATTCTAGTCTCTGAGGTACTGGAGATATCGACATGCAATGAGTCTAACGTTCGTGCAAAAGCGGCCTGTTGACCTATTTGTTTTAATGTACGAACGTTGAAAGCACTTATATTAATTCGCATTCTGGGCCTAAGCAAGTGACGAGAGAGGCCTGAGGCTGAATAGCAGGAGACAGAACTTACCGGCCCAGTGGTACTACGGTTAGGTACATCTGTTGTGGGACCTGTGGAGTAACTATCAGAAATGGAGGTTGGGAGGGGCCTGTGAACTAAATTTGAGAGGACAATGGGGGAGGGGTCAGCAGTAGCATGTTTTCGCCTATCTACCCTGCTGTATGCAGCAGATTGGGTGACCCGGTTTATACTGCGAGACGGCCGATGCGGTATGGAATTACTGGTGTTTGTGACTATTCATGGTTGTGTGTGGGCTGAGAACGATTAGGGTCCTCAATCAAAGCCTTTGGCTCAAAAGCCTATACCGCAAGGGAGCGGGTGGGGGACAGTGTACCACAACTGGTACGTTTTCCTGAAGAAGATGCCAATCTTCTTCCAACCCCCAACCTGGAGGACCAGGAGATTGGTTCGTCAGACCTTTATCAATTGGCCTGCCTGGCGTGAGTGACTGTCGGTGTGGCGGCCACACCGTTCAGTCTAGCCCAATAAGTCATCGAGATGCACAATCCGTCACACCACGTCAAGGTCCAGTCTCGTTGTGTTAATGCCTGAACTCTATGTTGGCGTTACTATCATGATTCGGCTGTAATTTCTCCTTAACGTGGTAACATACTCGTGCTATTGAATGCAAACGTTTTGTTTTAATTGCTAATCGTTCAGTTCGTCTACAGCAGTTTATCGGTGTCAGAAACTGAGACATAAGTGCCGTACAACTGTGAAACAAATAGCTATAGTTTCCAGATGAAAGAGGGCTACAACTGTGGTCATAACGCACTTACATGGAGGCTCTACCACGTAACCTTTTACACAAAACAACCAGTTTTCTAAAGCTTTCATCTTAACTCACGTTTAGGTCGAGCTTCTGTCTGTTGTTACTGCTCATGCTATTCAAAATGCATTGCTTCCTACCTTTACAGGCTTCCTGTTGGTTCTTATGTGCTCACTCAGAACGTCACATCACACTCTGCTGGATCCTTCGATCTGTACGAAGCCGTCAATGGAAGTCCGGTCGACATGTAAGTGTTTCGCTTTACTGCTTGCTGTGAGAATTTGTTTCGAGCCACACGGACAAGAAAACAGCAGACATCTTCAGACTATCACATAGTAATTTATTACAAACGGTATTGAATAGCGAGGAAACGTCAAGTGAATTTTTGCTGAATAATGTTAAACTATCATGTGACTTGACAAGTGTGTGGACTCACAGTTCCACTGGCGTTGCGTAGTTTTCGGATCAACTTGCAGTTACGTCAACAAAGTGGTTGTAGAGTGTCGAATGTGTTTTGGATCTTGTGGTGTAACTTATGCGCACCGTTTACACAACTCGTTTTTATGAATAAAAGTCAACTTACCGCGGTCCGCCGATTCCGCAGTTTTGGCTTAGTTCTCCTTATTTCGGATCACTGTGAGCTACATCTTAAGCCTACTACTGGTCGACACGGTTGTCCGTATCAATAAAATGTGCAAGGTACTGTGCTCTTGATTGGCCTGGCCAAGCCGCAGTTTTAAGCCAGTCTAGATATTACTGTTTGATTTTACTTAAAATAATGGTTCACTCCTCTATGACAACTTTTACGTTAAACCGATGGAGCGTTGTAATTCGATCTCGTCATTAGCGATAACGGGGCTGTATATACTGCGAGTATTTACATCAACTTACGAGTGGTGGACCCATGATACAAAACTTGCGGAGTTTTACATTTTGATTGTTTCATATTTTGATGCTGTGTTTTTATGATTGTTTGACGAGCGTACTGTCAATCTCTGCTTTCATGCTTTCTTGCGAAACACTTTTGGTCAGATTTGTGGGTTTTTCTGTTGGCTATTAGCGTTTGTGCTATTGTCTAGTAATCAAGTCTCAATTAACTTGTTTAGATTTGTAATTTTTGTTCATTCGGAACAGACCCAGTTGTCACAGATCTAGGCTTCGACTAGATTCGTACCATCCACTGCAAGATTATGCTCAAACGTGGTAAACTGTATGCCAGCTGATCCAAATAGCTGCACCGGGAACTCAGGGCACTTTTGAACTCACGCCTATCCCATTGGTTACTGTACCCTGCCACAGAGACTGGAGTCGTTTTTGTTGCCAATTTTGTATTCGGCTGTCAGAGAGCTTTCTATTTGTTATGCTTTTTATAGTTGTGACAATTCTTGCCCATTCATTTTCATGCCACTTTCGAACGAAATACATTTCAACTTGGAGAGAAATCCGAGTTGGGAGATCGTCGATTGGAGTTAACAGGACAGTTACTGTGTCTACTGTGAGGTTATTGGCCGAGTGGTGAACACGGTTGCTCCATGAAAGTATGGTTGAAGTACTAGTCCCGGCCGTAGTAAGGATATACACTACTGACGAACTCGAATGAGAGCGGAACTCGAGTCCAGTGCTTTTTTTCGAGAGGGGTCGACTGGAAATTCTATGGAGTTACGACCGTTGCGATCAGTTGTAGATGATGCTCACTGTATGTGAAAAATCAACCAGCATTGGCCAGCTGGACACAAAGGTCTCACTCACACACCTGCTGGTCTTATTCCTTCGGGTTTACACCGGATACGTGGTGTGTGAGTGGAACCGCAAGTGGTGCAGCGCAAGCCACTTGGGGTGATGGTTTAAAGCGCTTCGGTCACTGTGACAGGCTAATCCGTCTCGGATGCCGCCAACCATGTGAAAGATCAGAACCCCCGACTACTCACCAGAAATACACGTCTCACTACTAAGGTTGACCAGGGAGCATTATCCTGCATGGCGTTGGTGTTAGTAGGACTGAATGCGAGTTAGGCCTCTACCCTGGACTCCTAAGACGAGAAGATGACCTAGAGCCTCATGTTTACTTGGCGACTGTTCATGAACTGCATACAGTTAATAGAGCAGGCATACAGAACCACTTAGTCACTTGCGAGCTGTTCATCTGATAATACCAGGATTAATGACCTCATTTCCTGTAGGCGGCATTTCTCTGAGAGGCGGTGGTAGTGTTTTTTGCGATTCATGCAAAATTCCATTGCAATTCTCATTGCTCCTTTGTCTATTCTGTCATTCATAATCGAACGCATACGGTCATATTTCCAGCTCTCTTTGATTAAAGTAACTCATGCGGAACCCGGGATCACTCTACCCTGACTCGTCTTCGACGGGTTGAAGTTGACACATGTGAACAAACTGGCACAGATAAAAATGCGAACTTTAAGAACCCTTGCAGCCGTGTTGATTTGCTGGAAATCTATCAGAAACGGTTGTTTGACACGTCGTAACGTATACGTCATATTCACTTTGGGAATTCCTAAACGTACGAAGTTTATTAAACTCACTGGGGTTACCGTAAGTTCCTTCGTGGTGTGGGGAGTGGAATTGTAGGTTGGAATAATTCTGTTACTTTATTATCGACCGACCGTCTACCGCCATTTTAATAACTCGTGCCGTTATAACGTGCCCCGTGGCAAACGTTAAAGCCCGAAAGTCGAACGCAATCTTTTCTCAGATTAGCTGAGAGCGAGTTGGTCAACATATAGAGCGTGCCTCTGTTTTTCAGGTTGGACAACCTGTTCTTTGAGTCAACTGAGCGTTTACGCACCAGGTTGTATTCGTTGAGATTACATATATTCAAAGAGAACGTGGGTAACAACAGAATTACGAATTAAGGAAACCCTGACTGTTTTGTTAATCATCACATCCCGTAGACACCGTTCGCCTGTAAGAAAATGTTTATGCTTTCTTCTTTCTTCTTACAAAGTTGTCACACCATCCGATGTTACTTAATATGTGTTGATTAGTCACATTCCAACGCATGGGTTGCGGCATGTTTCCTCATTTAAACATGCATCATTTACGATGGCGACTACCAACGAGTTGTAAAGTGAATTTCGCTTTCGGTTCGCAGTACACCGTAGCTTACAGTTTACCACAGAGTCTTGTTATCATTCAAGATCGCTATGCATGATTGTATTTTCTCGTGGCATGACAGAGTTACTTCCGGTGCCAAGATATTCAAATAGCAATGTAGCTATTTCATTTCGGTGAAGATTTTTTTCTAGGTTCGGCTAGCACATGCACACATGCGCAGTCGAAACAAAATATCCTGTTTACTTGGCACCAGATAACTGGTCTAATTCAGACATGAAAATAAGCAGGTTTTTCACACTCAATTCATTCTACCTTTGCGCAGCTGAATTCGATTTGGGCACACATCGCCTTGGTCATCTTTGTGGAATACAGTCTGTTCTACAGTGAATCAGCTCTCAACCCCAGCTCATCTCTGATCACTACAGTTGTGCAAGCACCGTACCCCGATTGCCTCAATCAGTTGCACACAATGTGACCACCCTAGCCGGTATGAATTCTTTCTTAGAATGACCATTTTTAAAGTGTAAGACGATTCAAACTCCGGTACACTGCTTTCTCAATCGATCTTACAATATCTGGTCAATTTGGAAACAAAATATGGATTTCTAGCAGTAACTGTTTGGGAATCTTATCCTGGTTAGTGTAGTCAATTCCCTCCCTTCAGTTCGACAGGTAGAAACTCATGCATCAGTAATTCGCTGTTGTTAAATCGATCCTCCCTGAACTTTTTGATTCGTTCTCTTCTGTCTCTCTCTTTCTTCTGACTCTTCTATCTCGTGGCGGGATGTTGATCCATCTTTTCACACTCCAATCGATGACGGTCATCATTACAAACATAATCTAATGTACTGTGTCAAGGGAACAGGTGAGGGGATGAATGAGCCATAATCAACACGTGGTCGATCGGTATTCAGAAGTATGTAACATCATCGACAACAAATGGGTTCACACCCACTGTTGGGAGTGGATGTGTAGAAGTGCCGCGATTGAGAGGCGTTCTGTGTTCATGTCACATCCAAATGTTCATTTTTTTGTCCAGCCATCTAAAACATACGTGCCGTCTATATTTAGTGATCTTTTGTTAGATTTGGTTGTCTAAGTATACCTTTGAAATCAAGCCTCGAAAGTTTTACTAGTAAGTTATTTGATTCATTTTGATTTGTATATATAGCTATTGTTTACGTTTAACCTTTGTCAGGTATCCGTCCGAGGCTCAACAATTCGTGGATTTACGTGATGTGCACGAACGATTCTTGAAAACTTCATCAAGTGTTATGGAAATGCTTCCTACGATGAAGTCCGACAGGCATGAATGCTCAAATCCACCGAACCCATCTGTGTCGTCTCTACTCACAGTTACCCGGTTGAAGTTAGATTTAAGTTTACCGGCTGGTCTGGAACCGAATGACTCATCAGATGGGAATTCCGAACGTGGGTTATGTTTACCGGGGCTGCCGTTCGGCCGACTTTTGGAATGCGTTGCTGATACAAAACCCAGCCTAAACGCCTCCACTTCTCAACCAAAGAAGCGCCGTGACAGAAACAACCGATCAAAGTTGTCAGACCGTCAAGACAAAGACGCACCACGGTGTCTGACTCGTTCAAAACAACGACCTAATGAACGACCGACTAGATGTCGAAAACGATGAGACAATTTTTTTTATTTGCTTGGAATATCCACTTTCTCAGTCGGTACCGTTTTTTTTACCGCCTCCATCTACTGTATTAAATCACCGAGTACTCTGCTTATTCCTGTGTATTTATATCCTCCCACAGATAATAAATGAAGCTTCTTTTTCTAATTGCGCTCAGTTTGATTTTTCTGGAACTTCATTTGTTCACCTATTGAATGGCCTTATCGTCGATCTACTCTGATCTGAAGATTGTATAATAATGATGGGACCTCCAATGTGATAACCATCCTTTGTAGTTTGTGGAATCATGATTCGGTCACGTGTAAACGAATAAAGATTGATGCGTTTGGATTGAAACTGTCAAAAAACAACGTGATTAAATCCTCATCCTCTATTTAGAACGTGATTACACGTAAAATAAGTCAATACAACATCGCGTAATAATGAATAATTTCGCAATGTGCAACAATTATTATGATGACACGATTTTCCATTCTGCTTTGCTTTCATTCAAAGTTCCCATGGTCGTCATCCATCCATTTGTGTATTGATTCTATCAGCGCACCGGGCACTGTCATACTCGTCTGTTGTTAACCCTGCAAAGGAAAATTATATTCTCAGAAAGACCAAATTAGTCACATTAACACACTTCACAGTTCTATCACAGATTTTGTTATATACAGTTGAACCAAATCTCTAGAATGGTGATACCAGTATATTCCAGTGTGGTATTTCTTGCACAGGATCGCATTTTTGTTGCTGATAATCACTGACAAATTTCCTAACGTAACAGAGACGCGGTTGTCAAAACGTCGGATGGACTTGAACCAATGACAGGCCAGGCGGTTCATCAGCAGAGGTGCGAAATCGGGCCCGAGGCTCATAATGTTCATAGTTGGACTCATTTACTCACTCAACCCAGTGTACCATAAAATTTACCAAATGATCCTGGTTAATGACTGTCCTCGTTAGGTTTCGACCGCTCACGTCGGAATTCACCAAACCGAATTGTTGTAACTTGTTATGCGGCCTACGAGCGCGTAAAATAGACAACGGAATAACGGTTAGTGGAACGGTAGATATCGGAACGACGTTCAACGGTTCTGAACGGCGGACTACGCAATATGCAAGATTAATACGAATCTTCCCGGCCAACCCAACCGCTTGAGGCTAACGAACGAACACAGAGAAAAGACTGGCCTCCGGACAGAGCTACTTTATGTCACTCAATCCGAAGACCGGACGGTCACAGACTAGACCACATTTAAAGGTTTTGTGACCAGTGAGAAAACAAGGACAGAAGTGGACCAGACAAAGATCCAGACAGTACCTTCACATCCCAATTAAAAGGACGTGCGTGTGTGCGGGGCGCCAGACATTGGCATAAGTGTTGAGAACGCACGTGATGGGTGGAGTGGCACATGACCGTGCCGACTATGAAGGTCACTACAGTCAGTAGTGAGTTAGGCCACTGCGATGGCAAATAAAACGGTATTTTCGGGGAATTGAGTTCTTCCCCGATACCAATGTTGAACATTGAAAGTTTTTTTTATTGATGAGTATTACAGCGAATATGATGGTAATCCGAACGTCATCTAAAGCCGACCTAGATACAGGAACGTCATACATAAGCGGAGCAAGCGATCCACTTGATTGTGCTTCAGGAACTTCGACCTTATGCCTTATGATGATACTGTGCACATTTGAAAGAAACTAGACAAAACTTTAAAGCGACTACTGGCTTCTAAGTAGTCTACCACCAGAAATCACGGCAAATTGTGGAGCGTTGCAGAAGCTCCTAGTAAATTCACTGAGCTACTTCATTCGGTTTCAGTTATGTCTTAGTCGTACTTTAGAACTTGATTTCAGTTTGATCATTTTAATTTTCGTTACCTTCGCCACGCTAGACATCAACATATACCACTTAACCTTTTCCCCACATTTCTTGAAATCTTCCTGTTCATAGTTACATTTTTAGCAACGGTACTGTAATACTGCTGTCTCTGAAACTCCATTAGTTTGCTACTATCTAGCACACCGTCTTCATCTTTTGTTGCTTCGTCCATCTGTTATGCACATTTTTTATCGTTTTCACTGTAGAAAGTGATGAGACGCGAGTTCAGTGCTATTGTACAATACATCTTATGTTCTACTGCTAGCTTTCTTAAGCTCTTTCAGAGAAGTCTTTTCCAAGAACACTAGAGAATCGCACCATACTAGCATGATGTTTAGTTCTGTTAGCATTTGCGTTCACATGCCAGAATTCACGCGCCAGTGACTGTTCCGTCTGCTGAGAATCAAAACCGTTGCATAGTAAAAACCCGTGCGAAAGGATGAATCAGCACAGTCTTATTTTATAGCAGAGACCTGGGTGATTTTTATATCGTTGTTAGCATAAACAAGATATACATCGCCAACTATCTTTCCATACGCTATGCAACGATGTTTTGAAATGTTCCTACCTTGGATGCTTTAACGTGTAACAAGGACGTTTTGGACAAACAGCCGACTGGTAAAGAGCATCTCATCAGTATCACAAGCGTATTGCTTGGACGATAACGACCGGCAAATAGATTCCCCGTGTGCAATCGTTGTAGTGTCTGTCGACGTTTTGAACTTGTAAAGTATCAAGCACACAGACGTCATAACATGGTCAGCGTGTTACGCTGAGGATCAGGGTGTTTACCAGGTGAATAGAGGACCAGCCTCTCAATATCGACTCTCTTAAATCTTGTTATAAATGCGCGTAGTGTGTTCACAGTAAAAACGATTGGATTTGTTCGTTCTAACACTTGTCTGTTGCAATCTGCCTTAGCTGCTTCTGGACTGGAAGTCAACACACACACGGTGATGGTGTCAAAACATCATCGATTTAATACGCTTTTTCGGGAATTCGGTTACCAGCTTGTGTACTGGGTTCAAGCATTGTTTTTGTTAGAGATAATCCGTGTTGGTCAACATATGATGTTCCAAGATTTCTTGTCACTGAGAGGAACGTGTTCTATCGCAATTTATTCGCGTAAAACAAGTGCAGAAGGTCGACGAGCTCATCATAGAGTGAAACTCATACACGGAGGTGCCTCCTGATTGGTGCATATCAACAGTCATTCCCGTTTTCAAAAAAGGGGCCCCGAAGTCTATGTGGCAACCACAGAGGCATCAGTTTGGTGTCTATTGTGTCCAACTTACTCACTGACCTCATTTTGCGTCGGCTCACTAAGCTCAGATAGAGTCAGATACGCGAGGAACAGGCAGGATTTCGATCCGGTCGAGGGTGTGTTGATCATATTTGTTTTACCTTGCGACGGATTTTGGAACATCGGCGCTCTTACAGACTGCCGACAGTCATGGTCTTTTTGGACCTGAAGGTTGCTTTCGATTCAATTGCGCGTAAAGTTCTCTGGAATTATCTTCTTCGCAAAGGAATGCCAGGGAAATACATGAATCTGTGGCGATCACTGTATGCTCATTTAACAAGCAGAGTGAGAGTTTATGGACAACCTTCTTAGGTGTTCATCACTTCCAATGGTGTTCGTCAAAGGTGTCCGATTTCCATCTTCCTGTTCAATTTTGTCATGTACGTTTGAGGAATCCAGTGAACTTGGTGTTGAGCCTCTTCCTGGCACTAGGTTGACCGATCTGGAGTAAGCGGATGACATTGTCTGATTTAACCAATCTGCCGAAGACATGCAGACCATGCTGACTGATCATGCTCGCTTGTATGGAATGCGTTTCGCGTCTTCAAAGTACAAAGTTCTTATTTAAGATTGCGGCATTCCCACTGCAACGTTCTTTATAGGAGGCAATACATATTTGGATAGCACCATCTCATCACCCCATAATATTGTTGATGAGATATCAGCAAGAACAGCAAAGGCACGAGTTGCTTTTGCCAAACTGCGTCATCTGTGCCGTCAAAAAGAGGTTGAATTGTAGCCAAATGTAAGGATATATAATGCTTGTATGCGTTCCGTTTTGCTTTGTAGTTCGGAAACGTGGCCTGTTCGCTGCAAAGATATAAGCAGATTTGCTGTGTTTGGTTATTTGCGTCTCTGTCAATTAGCCCACATCAAGTGAATTGACCGCGTGAACAATGTGGCAATTCGCCGGCATGTATTTCGGAACGCTCGGGATGCGCGATCACTTGGTCAACTAATCGCATTGCACAACCTATGCTCTTTGGGCCACGTACTCCATATGCGATCTAGCTGTTTACCGTACCGGGCATTACATACTTAGGTCATCAACAGTTGAGTGAAACCATATGGTGGTCAATTAACAACGTGGTCACGACATAAGACCCTGACTGCTCCACTGAGCAAAGTGGGTAGGTGTTACCTGCATGGCCGGGATCCTCGTGATCACTCAAACCACTGATTAGAGATGTTATCCGAGATGGCGGCGTGCCGCAGTCAGTGACGTATCTGCATCCACATCATTTCTAGCACTTCCTCTTAGTCTTATTTTATCAATTTTTCAATCTTCTTAATGTTCTAGTATATCGAGCGTCACTGTTGAGGTGAGCTACAGCCCGGGCGGCGGTACCTTCTGGTCAAGCTCAAGGCCACTATGATGATGATGAGGAGACGAGAAGAGCATTGTCTGACTTATAAGAGATAAGCCCCCTGTTATGTAACTCCTCAGCGTTTCATTTTGCAATTTTTGGTATTTTATGTTGAAACGTCAAGCATATTGTGGCACTGATCATTGACCAAAGCCTTCTCTCGTACAAAACGTCTCAATAACCTCGACTGTATTGTCAAACGCTCTATTGACTTCTCGTCTTGCCTGCTTCCGATAACCGTATTCGTGGTAGAGATGCTCTTCAAGACAACAGTCATATTCTTTTCCGAACAGAAAGGTAAAAGTATAGTGTAGATATCCACACGCAGATGAACTAAAACGAAGGAGTGCTGCCTTCTCTGTGTTTCTAAAATAACAGGTCAAAACACCAGTTTGTTTCACCTCATCATACCTATCGTTGTCGGTTTTCGTTTCAGTGACCCCTGGTGCGGGTGATAAGATGTGGAAATGTCATCCTTCGTTACATCTCGTTCACTGAGTCTTTTTGCTGAGCTCGACATCAATTGCATGTCCTGTTCCTTCTCATGAGCTTCACCGACAGACTTCTCAGTAAAAATCCGCACATTCCGTACGTAGCTATCTGTTAGTTCCGTCACACGTCACTCGGAGTTTGCTAAGCAAATACTGTCAGAATTGACAACAACTTTCGAAACTAGTCAGTCGTGCATCAACGTTTACTTCTACATCATGATCTTGTAGCACTGTTAATGTCTTCATCTGTTTCTCCCCTACTACCGAAATGTTAACGAGTTGGATTCTTTCTCTGGATGCAGGTCGAATTTTCCTGTTCCAAAGTGAGTTGCTTCGATAAAGATGTTATCTATCCAGTTTCAGCGGCATCTGCTATGACACGTCCGAGGGCTGTCTTGTTGAAGTTGTTTGACTTGTACGCATCGGCAAGAATGAACACTCGCAATACACTTGTAGTTTCTTAGCTACAAATTTCTTTCAATCTGTTACTGACACGAATTTTTAAATCTGATTGAGCTTGTATGTTGACCGTTGTTGACTATGGAAAAGTTGCGCTAAATTTAGATTTGTTATCTTGAAACCGTTTTTCGTGAACTTATATCTGCTCAGATAACGTCTGATCACAACACGACCGGTATGAAATTTTTTATAGGCGCACTTTTAGCTGTTCAATCTAGCTAGGGTTTACTTTATTGTTTAAGAGGGAATGTTGCAAATCTCGATGTTTCTTACGGAACGGACAAATGGAAACTGTATCGAAATCAATTACACATTTTTGTGAGCCTTAACTGACTTGCACATGGCACAAGTATCAACACTAACAATATTTTAACATGTGTACTCTCGTAAAAACCAGAAGGTGTTATCGTTAGCTGGCGGAAAACTTTGCACTAAGAAACATCCGGTAAAAATTGAAGTGAATGTCAGTTGAATGCTGGCACCGTTTTGCTGGATAGTGATATTGATATTGTGGACATACCGTATTCTTATCAAGAATGAGCAATGAGAGTCAAAACATGTGCCGTTGAAAACCGCACAGACTACGTTTGCGAAACCCTTAAAGCGCTACAGTGCAAGCCACTCGTTTATGATGATCTGTATAACTATAGCTATTATTCAAAAATAATTCGGTCACCAAACCGTTATTCATGTGAACGAAATATTGCGAATTCACTTTGCTTGACCGCTTTAGACTCTAAGTGATATAGTGCCTGTCATTTTGGTAGAAAAGTCCTAGTTTCAATTGTAGTTATCAGCATTTTTGGGTAGAAGTAAACTACATTCCAGGAGGACTCAATTGTTGAGTCTCGTCCACGAGCAGCTCAAACTCCATCTGCGTTGCAGTTGGAAACAACAGTAAATCATCAGGAACCACTGTCAACTTTGAGGTACTCAATTTGCAGGGTGTTCTACAAACACTTGTATATCATGTGATTCTGCGACTTCTGTAAATCACAAACATATTGAAGTATTATGACAAGTAAATTGTATCATGGATGTAGTGAGCCTCTAACCCGTATTCATGTCTTAAGCAGACTGTGATGACTGGAAATAATAGCACCGATCGGCCTTATTCTTCATACTGTCATCTCATTTTTATTGTCACCACTGACAGCAGGTTAGTCCTTAACACGTTTTGTGCGTTTCAATTGTTATTTTCATTTTCGAAAATATACAGTCATTCTTCACATATGATCTCACCTGTCTGGATATATTGCGGGCTGCTGTGGCTTTGAAATGGTCTCGCGGTATTTGTTACAATTTTACAATTAAGTCCTCGTGAAGCAGACTTTATTATAGTTACGACTGCAGACTACCGCGTTGGCTATCATTTGCACCGATAATGGTCACCGAAGTTTGCGCTCTCGTTTCTCCTATTATTGTTAAACGCACCTGACTTTGCAGTCGCCTTCCACCTATGGCGATTTGTTGTTATGGCTTCTCAGGGTGTTGCGGTAGTTCAACCCGTCTGCACATCCTGTATGCATACGCGTAGGTCTCTAAGAAGCGACAAACACATCTTGTATGATATTCTTTGGGATTCGGACGCCTTCCGTTTGACTCACATGATTCATCTATCACAAACTGGACACTTTGAAAGCCTGGTTTTGTCGTGGACCTCCCTGTCTGATACACAACCTTGTAGGTCAATTTGAAGACCTCTTCTGAGGCAGTTGAATGTGATTGTTGTGGTGAAGCGTTCCCGACGTATGTACCCTGTTTAGGCTTTGCCGCGTTAAGATGGTATTCGGAGCACACCGTCCTCTGCTCAATTACTCAACCTTCCAGTTCCCCATATTCTTATTGCAGATTGGATTATTGTTGATACCGTCTTGCGAATGCGTTAGTTTAAACCTGCTGGAAAGGAAAGATTGATCAGAAGTGTGAAACAATGACGACCGAATTTCCATGCCGGTTATACGTTTGTTCACCAATATGGGTGTTGGAAATTATACGGACGTTTTGCCTCATGATGTTTGTCTTCTTCAGACTAAGAGTTAATACTAGGTCTGTGCGGGCAGATGTAACATTGGTGACAAGCCTTCGTAAACCCTCCTCAAATTGTCATTATTCGAAGAGCATCAAGTGTAAAAAGTCATTCGTTAATCCAGATCTGACGGACCTTAGGTTCCTTTTGTAGTCTCGTAATGTTGCTATCACCACTTAGTAAATGAAATAAGAATACACTGTCTGTAGACATGGTTTGTCTGAGATATCTGCAATGTGGAGACGATACCCAAAAGATATCGGGGTGTATACAAAATGGAGCTTACACTATTCGTTATTGGTAAAAATAAGGACAAGGACATACCAATGCATTAGACATCATCTGCTATGCTCCTGTAGATGGGTGCGATCAGATTTTGGAGGCATTGCTGATAGACCAGAAGTTCGTTAAACCAGTGACGGTAATGTGCAACAGGATTCTTTTGTTCACGCTTTCCCCAGAACATTGTTCTCTTGGAACATTGTGTTCATTGGTCATGTTTCAGTCTTGGCTGCCTGTTAGGACTAACGGTTGGACCAACTGGCGAGTAAATTGGGTCTGTTAATTGCTGGATTGACAAAAGCCTCCATTACAGCGTTCAGCAGAGAGATTGCCCGACAGCGGTTACAGTGCTTGCTATTTCTTTTGGTTTTGCATTTCGCGTTCACACTGACAAAATGGCCTTCGAGAATGGTCAGTCAGAGGGGAAGTTTTACCACCCTTGTTTAGTTCACGTCATTTTTCCCTAATCCCGGGAGTCTTGTTGATAGTATGGCAATCGTTAGCTTTGAAAAGTTGTTCAGTGTTGAGTAGGTCATCCAATTCTTCTTTATCAGAGGATTATTGACATTAACAAACCAGTCTCAAAGGCTCCGCTTTCTCTTGTGTGTAACACCTGGTAGCGTCTGACTCATTTTTCCACTTGTTCCCTCAGGCTAGCGATGGCACTGTCAACACTCGATTTGTGTGGTATGGCTTTGACGGGTGTGTGTCTATGAGCTCTTTCTATAAAGCAATACATGTCGGAGGTCTCACCAAGTTTGGCGGCATACTGAATGCTCTAACAGAGTTTTATGCAGTATTCATTTGACCGTTGCCTGGGTGCTGCGAGTGTAGAATGGTAAGGAGTATTTATACGTTGTTTTGTATGTGTGATCTGTAGGATTTTTCACAACTTGTACTTTTTATGCCTGCCTATTTTGGTAATGGCAAATGTAGATGTTCCACAACAATCTACTCTTCATCTGTTTTATAACTCATATGAAGATAAGCAAACGTGGCCTGGCTGTGTTTTATCTTCTATACACAGAATGGAGATGATAGTGATATCTCCACTCAGTACTGCTTTGCTAGAGATACTAGTAACACAATGAACATGGCATGTCTTCTTCAAAGGAGGAGAACCTCACCTTTGGTTTGTTTTCCTGCGGATGTTCCTTCTAAATGAGGACCGCTGGTTACAGCTTCTTCAAACCGATCGGAATGTATACACCAAGTCGATGCAATGTGCCGTATTCAAATTGTCAGTGTGCTTGTCAAGCGCCACCGTTTGAAGGTCGCCGTATTTACTAACATATTGTTGTGACCGTTTTTATGATTTTACTGTATATATAATATACTGTAAACATTTGAACAGTGTGCAGCGATCCAAATTAATTATGGATGTATTTCTACCGAACAGTGAAATGCATGGATTGATCGATACGCCATTTTTCCTTGTTTCGTCTATTACGGTGGTCGGATGCGATACCTTTCCCGCACGATCAGATCAGGGAAATCCGAGTCAGTGATACTGCTTAATCTGTGGTTTATTGGTCTTGTGTATATTACTGATTTATCTTTAAATATGACGATACGTTCATCAGTTCAATTTATGTACACTAACGTGGCCACATAAACAGTTGACGAGGCTGCTTTGAAGCAGCTGGTCTTATGTACTCGGGGTTGCAGCAACGACTAACAAAATCAGCGAACATTACTCTAAAATGTTATGTATACTGTGTTAATTTACTATTACTGTTGTAACTGAAGTGCTGGTGAATTTAAAATTTGGACAGATGACTTTGATGAAGCACAGACGATAACCGCATTCGTTTTTATTGTTAGTCCAAAGAATAAATATACGAACTTGGCCTATTCTTCATTCGTACATTCTTGTTTGTTATTGGTGAATCCATGTTCCGAATTATCACAGGTTGATGTGAATGATCTGGATCCACGATAAAAGCTGAAGATGTTCACTAGTTTACAAGTTACTTGCGAACTAAATTGAATAGTCCATTCTGCCGCCTCCCATTGTAACGAAATGCTCGAAACCGGTTCCGCGTTGACCATAGGGTAAGTCGCAGTAGAAGAAAAGGTGCACACTTCCCTCAGACAAACTCTGGTTATGAAGTGTTCACTGCAAAGGTGGAACAATTTGCAATCATTGTTGCTATCCCACAATTGCCCAGTAATTAATACCATTGCGAAGCAGAATACGGCTTATTACATATGCGAAAATAAAAGCCAGACAGTTTGGAAAAAGAAATTTTTGTTGTTGACGGATAGTGGAAGAAAATATTTGTGAAAAAAAATTTATATCCGCGTTTAGATGCACAAGAACATTACTCGTCGAAGGATCAAAGGCGACCGTGAGTCTCCAGTCTGAGAAAACCGCCTGAGAAATAAGACTATGTTTTATCAGTCAACTTTTCGCAATAAATTGATCCACTCTTGCATTGCTTATTAGCTGAGTGCAGAGTAGTTTCTGCTTTTTCTCTACTTCGGTCTGTTAGGTTAACTCGTTTGTCGAGCCTGTAAAGGACAATCTCATCAAAGCAGAGGTGAAGCATAAACTATCGCGTTTTCCCAGTAGATTGCCCCTGACCAGGACTAAATGGTGAGAACCTTGAGTAAAAAAATAACTGGAAATAGTATTTTTGATTATTTTGGCTTTTTCGAAGGATAAATGCTTCAGTGTCTTCCTTAGTTAACTAAGTTTTACCAGATATATACTGAACACTGGGGAAATCTCAGTTGGAAAAGCATGCAAGTTTGGCTACTTAACTATCAGTTTTAAAGCATTAGACTAGTTTTATCTTCCTCAAACTGTCATGTGAACCAGTTGTCATAACCGCTAGCAAAACCAGCTGTCCTATGGACAACGACTTCTTCTGTTGCTAATCTGCTCAGTATAGAAGCCCCGTGTTTTCATTGTTGTGTAGAGCCTTGTAGGATATTTGACTTCTGGTTGTGTTCACATGCTATCTAGGTAACTACTTCTCGTGGTCGGCTGGCATGTTTCAGTCCGTCAGCTCACAACCTCAACCGAACACAGTTCGTGTATGCACATTTTTGATTTTGCCAAAGTATACCGGTTGTGAATAATGAGAAACGGTGATTGCAGGCAGCAAATGAATAGAATTGACATAAAAAGATTACCATCGTGGATAGTAAACGATAGTTCTAGACTGAATACGAACAAAATATATTAACTTACCAATGGAAAATATTCGTCTAAGAAGGAAATCTGATACATATTTATTGACACAAGTGGTTGAAATCATCACTTTACTGTTCCAGTGCTAAGGCCAATTTGTCGATCTGAGTAGTCCTCTTGAAAAAAAGTTGTCTCAAAACGCCCTACACATGTACTGAATAGTGGCAAAAAACGAACTGTTTGGCGGGTGGATGAATTTATGAAGAATGTGGATTAGAGTGCCATAAGATGTTTACAGCTGTTACACTTTGGACATGTACGGTAAACTTTATACGAATAAATGAGAATAAAAGTAAACAATGAGAAAAACTTGCAGTTAAACTGAAAATACTGAGATTGTGTATTCGTTTATCAGATTTCCTTGAGGATATTATGATTAGCCGATCTGAATTGCGTCGGCTGGATAATTTTTAATTTTGCTGTGTTTTCCTGAAGTGGCTAGGGTGATAAGAGATTTACTGCCTAATTGAACGTTCATTTAGGTTGATTAGTAGGGCAGAAGAAAACGAAAGTCGGAACTCTGTACAAGAGTATACTGTGACATTGTGATAAGATGTTGAATCCGCAAGCAAGCCAGAAACAATCGTTCCGCACAATAATTTGAGTGTTTAGATAGACTGTACATCTGAATTATCCCGGTATTGGAAGGTTGCATCGTATCTATCAGAACCGATTTCTGTAGGCTATTGTTGAGAAGCTGATGTTCGTTGACCTCAGGCCTTTTAGACTGTTGTTCGGTTTTATCTTCGATTACCTAGTTTTCCCCTAACTCCCTTTCAGGGTTTTCTCGTGAATGAACTAGCAATGAGTGACATGTTGATAGGTTTTGTCAAATCCTTCGTATTATCAGTTGGTCACTTTTGTAAACTGTTCATTTAAAAATCACGTGCACACAAACTGTCTGTTTCTTATTCTGCTCAGACATTGAACAGAGCTGAATCTCAAGCACATATGAGGAGAATTTGCAAAAGTGCTATTTTTTCAGAAGTCCAAATGATTTAAAAGTCATGGCATTATAACTGTGTTGTGGTTTAAGCTTAAACAACTGGCTTTGGGATTTGTGCCTTGTGAATTTCAGGCACACCTACAGTCGTATTGTGGTGGATTATCAAATCGGAAGTGCGAGTAGTTCACCCCTCGGCGGAATACCTCAGCGCTCGGGGGGTATGTCCAAAAGCCCATAGCGAGCGAATCGGGGACAGCATGGGCGACCGGATGAGTCATCTCTCAATTGGATCGGACCAACGGGCGAGACATGGCTGGTAAATAGGATGGACGACCAGATCGGGAACGCGATTATTCCAACACTCAGAGGAATATCTCGACACGGTCGTTGAATACGGTCATAGCCCGCAGTTGAAAGATTGCGGACAGCACGAGCGACCGAACGAACCATCGTTCAACGAGATCGGACTGACGGACTTAAAACAGCAGGCGGAACCCCCCCCCCGCGATAGAAGGCGCCGGTCACACACATAAACCGGTTAGATGTGCACACGACATGTGAGCAGAAACCTGGGGGGGTGTTCTGGATTGGAATTTTGACTCATAAACGCGAGCGTGTGCGTAGCGTGGTAATCAGTGCGTTAGACAATAATGACTGTTTGAGAAATTTGAAACACTGAGTTCCCTTTAACCACTTCATCAGAGCAGAAAGAAGACATATGTTGCGATATGTTAACATTTCGTTTACTCTCATCAGTCGCAAACGTAAAACATTCGGTTATATACATCATACAGATAAGGGCAGACAGGGATTAGACACGCATACAAGCAAACCAATTATTATGTAATCACGACCATGGCAACCCAATAGGTTGTCTCAACCACTTTTGTGCACACAATGTCGGCTGGTAAGTTCGGATTAGCATCGCTTCACAGAAAGCTAACAACTTCGGGTTTCGATTGCGCAACAATATTTTGAATGAGTTAACTGGGTCAACTTGGTGACCTGTTGTCATGAGATGTTTAGCAATCGATGAGGTTGGATTGCGAGCCGTCAGTGCACCTAATTGAGAGTGATGAGTCATCTGTTGTTTCAACCACTTCGGGGTGTGTTCGGCGACTGGTTGTGATAGTTGTCGATCTGTTCTGCCTATGTAAACGTCACTGCAACTGCAAGTGAACTGGTACACAACATGGGAGACAGAACAACTTGACAAATTACTTTCGCGATTGTGGAGAACTAGTCCTCTGGTGGTCTGAAATAAGCGCAACTGAGCAGCCGCATATGTTCGCGCCAAAGCAGACTTCAATTTGTGCTTTATATCATTGGCTAAGTGGTCACCCTTGAATGGTAAGATTAGGAAAACATCCTTCTTTTGAGCCGTTAGTATGGGGTCAGTGCTTTTCTTCGCAGAACAGATCGACAACTATCACAACCAGTCGCCGAACACATCCCGAAGTGATTGAAACAACAGATGACTCATCACTCTCAATTAGGTGCACTGACGGCTCGCAATCCAACCTCATCGATTGCTAAACATCTCATGACAACAGGTCACCAAGTTGACCCAGTTAACTCATTCAAAATATTGTTGCGCAATCGAAACCCGAAGTTGTTAGCTTTCTGTGAAGCGATGCTAATCCGAACTTACCAGCCGACATTGTGTGCACAAAAGTGGTTGAGACAACCTATTGGGTTGCCATGGTCGTGATTACATAATAATTGGTTTGCTTCTATGCGTGTCTAATCCCTGTCTGCCCTTATCTGTATGATGTATATAACTGAATGTTTTACGTTTGCGACTGATGAGAGTAAACGAAATGTTAACATATCGCAACATATGTCTTCTTTCTGCTCTGATGATATAATGACTGTGCCTTATTGGACGCCTTTTCGCTACAGTATGAACCACAAACGCAAAACGTAGACCTTGATAAGACATCTGCGAGTTATGTCTACATTTCTCAGGCACGATACTGAGTGTATGGCAGTGCTTTCGGCTAACTGTACTCACTAAACACTGGTTCTGTTGTATTGATGATATGCATTGTGATAAATTCGATAAACTAGAAGGGACAGAATTGCTAAAACAGACTCACTATCATGAGTGAAACGAGTCCACGAGCTTGTCGCGTATACGCATTTGGTTGTTATCACTGATGCGAACCCAGCAGCGGCCTAGATTCTTGGCAGTTACATTTCCTTAGCTATTTTATCCTCATAATACAGTCCAACCACTCTGAACTAACTATGCTCTCATTCACCGGGTCATCACTTCACCGGTATTTGCAAACAATGATATCCATTTTCTGCTCAAACAATTTCAAGTCATTGCACCAGAATAAAGTAAATTCTGTACATGGGTTGATATGCTCTGTCTGATTTTATGCCGCACCTGTTCAGTCACAGTGTTCTAACTACTACCCATTAAATGTATTTAATAGGTAGCAAAATGTTTGAATACTCCTCAGACTGTCACGAATCATGTGAACAATAGCGTCCATTGTTTACTTTGCGTGCAACCTGTCTAGGCTTAGTAACGCGTGCAAGCACTAATGAACTTTATGTCCTGGAAATGTTCGTGTTCATGCATTCCAACGTTTCGCTGTCTTTTTGTGTGGTTGTATGTTTTCCACGTTTGTTATGGTTCGTTAAACCTAAGGTACATTGTTGATCACAGTCATGGGTACCGTTAGTAAAATTATGTAAAAGTTTACTAAACTGAATACTAGCAAATCCAGAATTCTCTTGACCATTCCAAAACGTATTTGGAACAAGCAAAGCGGACACACCGCAAACCAGTTTGTTTCTTGCGAATTACACTGATGAATGGTTGCCTCACGATTTGAAATGAGACTATACTAGCAACAATATGAATGTATACCTAAGTAATACGAAATTCTATTTTCAAGTTTACCAGTGATCTGAGTTATGAGTCGACGTGTTTGTTTCTCCATAAACGGGTTGCCACCTGCAAATACGCAAGAGTACTGACTTGGACAGAGGAACTACAGGTGGCTTAAGGAGCTAAATCACACAACGCTTATAGAACATAGATCGGAAGGGATAGGATACAATTCATTTGAGGTTGAGCGTAACTAGCTAACGAAAATAGGCATGTCACATATTCACATGAGCGCAAGTCTGCTCAACAAAATGCACCACAGTACACGTACAGTATGCAAGATGATAGTAGTTATAATAGTATCTAGGTTCATTCTGACGTTTCAAACTTCTATTTTAGCAAAACAGTACAGAAACGCAGAAAGCAGTTCGAGTCCGCATACGTTGTAAGGTATTTTGATCGATATAAATTGAACATATTGTGGTGGACTGTCAGGCAGGTGGTGCGAGCATTACAACTCTAGGTAGAATACCTCAACACAGGTGGATGGAGGACGACGTGGGCGACCGCATGAGTTATCGCTCGACCGGATCGAACCAACGGGCGAGACGTGACAACCGAAATAGAATGGATGACCAAATTGAAGGCCTGATTATTCCAACACTCTCAGGAATATCTCGGCACGGCTGTGGAGTACGGTCAAAGCCCACAGTGAAGGGACGGAGGACAGCATGAGCGACCGGACAAGCCATCGCTCAAAGAAATCGGATCAACGGACGAGGACTAGCGGGCGGAAAACCCCCGGATAGAAGGCGTAAATCACACACCTAAACCGGGTAGAAGTGCACACGACGTGTGAGCGGAAACCTTGGGGTGTTGTGGACTGGAATTGCGATTCAAAATCGCGAGCGCACGTGTGGCGTGGGAACTAGCGAGTCGGATAATAAAAATTGTGCTTTATTGAGCGCCTTTGCGCTACAATATGATCACAGCCTTTGGATTCACAGATAGGTTTATGACAGCCCATTTCGAAAAAATCACGAACTCATGTTAAAAATGAATATGCCTGCCGCTTTCGGGGTTTAAGCTTCGGTGACGTTCTTACGAGGTAACCGTGTAGACCACTGTAACGGGGGCCACACAATATGCAAGACTGACCTATATTATGTAAGGATTTCTGGTTTTCTTGGTTATATCTTAGAGTTATCGTCTGGAAGTGGTGGGAGAATTAGTGTACCCTCCTTGATGCAGTCATCTAGTCTGAGCATTACTGTTTGAAGCGTTTTTATTAATAAAAGCGTAAGTGCAAGAGAAAACGAAATTTTATGAGAAGTGCTACTTAGACCTGTGACAACCGCCACACTATTTACCACCAATGCCATTTAAGTGCTGGAAGTCAGTATTCGAAAATTCCATTGGAAAGTGGTTGAGCACTCCTGGTGGACTATTCACTTGGGTAGATCATTGAGTGGATTCCACATGACACAGTGGACTAGATGAGTATCTGGGTCTAAATGTGAAATTACTGAGTATTGTTATTACCACTGGCTCTACTCCAACCAAGGCCTTGGTTTTTGGCAACTGGGTCTCATCTAATTTACTAAAGCTAAACTACCCATCGTTGCTGATAGAACCACGTTGTAATGCTTGATGTGAGCGACCGATTGATGTCGGTGGAATGACTAGTTACCGGCAAGTAGCTTAAATGACGTTAGTTAATCGACCCACCTCAGTTTCCAGGTCGCACTGAAGACAAAATAATTTACTACGGTCCGAAATAGAACAGCAATGGGCAAAGTATACGTAGCAAGATCCAATTCAGTTGTATCCCCTAAGATTCAATTAACCAGAGCCAGTAGGTCGAATAATGCTCCATGTCAAGTGAACACTAAACAGTGTAACTAACACAGTTAAAAGTGATGCAAGAATCGAACTGAATACATGACCACAATATTTAAGATAAATTGTTTATTGACAACAATTTAATCGTTACACCAATAAGAACCAAAGTCCATGCGTGATTAACAAAGGGCGAGCTGTTTATTAGACAAGAAAGGTGTTTGATGAGATGGTACAAAACAGGAAGTGGCCCTAGAAGTAGATAGGACTGTTTCCTTTCACTCAGTATAAATACTGTTGACGCAGAAAAACAAAATTCGCAGTTTATGAGGGAATAGACGATACTGGATACAATAACAAACGGATAAGTTGATGTGACTCATACTGCACAAAGAAAAACATCTGGCAATACCAAGGTTGCCATATCGATGGAATATGAAAAAGGGGAAACTGAGAAGTGTGGAGAAAATATGGGACTTGCTAAAATTTCAACAGAATGCAACAACATGCGTCCAGTTAAGCAAATCAAACAGCCAAGCACAGTGGGCTTTAACAAATCAATAGCTGTTTTTGGTAATGGGGACTCGCATTCATCGAACTAGATGGATATATAGATAACAGCTTTTAGAAGAGACCCATTTGCAAAAATCCTGGACTTCAGCTAGATTCGAAACAGTGACAGAAACAGCGTGCACACAGGCAACAAATGCTCGATCAGATAAGCTAGGCAACCATGCTGGAAGCTCAGTAATTTCATACCTGGACCTGGTTACCCACCCAACCAAAGATCATAGGGAATTCACAAAGTGCTCCAGGAAGTTGAATGTCCACGCGCGATTTCCCGATCAGTTCAAGGTGAAATTTTCCAACGCCATCGTTGAGTATCGACTTACCTTCGCTATTGATTCGCTGGGTTTCTGGTGACGCCGTAGCTGAATCTCGCGTTCAAGCTGGGGTGGGAATAGCACTGAGTTCCAGA